>CAJQZJ010004687.1:12802139-12849297 GCA_907164525.1 Lophiomys imhausi | reverse complement strand
TGAGTTAAACCATTCCCAGAATCATTAGAATCTGGAAGAAACAAACAAAGATCCTTTTTTGAGCAATAAATGACATAAGCATTAAATAAACAAGTATTCTTACATTGATAAGATTTCATATTCTGAAACTAAAGCAAAATAATACATAGAGAAGTCCATATAGCAAAACTATGCAGTAACAACTAACTTTAAATAAGCAAGATGAGAGGTCCTGGTGGATAAAAATCACTTCATGGATGTCAATCTTTTTTTTTTTCATGTGTTAATTGGTCTTTTTTTGTTGTTGTATTTTTTTAATAATAATTTATTTTTTATTTCTTCAAGTTACATCTCAATCACAATCCCCTCCCTACTCCTCCCATGGATGCCAATCTTGATGTAACATATGGTATTATTGATCTTAACAAGTGTCATCCCAGAGATATGTCCTGCATAATAGGATGATGTCATTCTAAATGTTGCCTGCATACCCTGCCTCTCAGAGTGATCACAGATTTCCTCACCTTCAGATTTTATCAACCATATTTCAAGCTGTCTTGCAGACCTGAGTTCCAAAGTCGGTACAACTAACTGTTACATGACCAGTACTTGACATAGGAGTTCTTATTAAACCATACACCAACAGTTTACTGATGTAAATAAGAAGCAACTGTCTGTATGCCTAGCCTCTTGGGAAATTTGGTAATGACATATCATTTTATAATTCCACAATCAGTTCCTTTGAAGTTTATGTTGTATATAACTTTTATTTAATGTAGCAAGAAAATTTTTAGAGCATGCATACCTGGTAACCATAAACAATTGATGATCAGTGGCTTATATGGTCTTGGTTAGTATGTGATATCATGATTTTGGACCTTAGCACTAGTAAGGAGATTGGTAGACTGCGTATTTTCCGTATCCATTCTAGATTCCTGGAATAAGAAACTATAAGGAGAGAAGGCTACTACATAGATAGTCATATTTTAGTAGGCTTCTGGTTTTGAGGCTGACTGCTCTCTCATAATCAGTACCTTGTAAAATAAGGAACTGAAACAGTAGGCCTGGTGAATGCTCCAAAGAATGGTATCTGAGTCCATCGCTGACCCTGTGTGGGCATGTGACAATTTGAACTGTCCCGAAGATTACTGTCCAGTGGAGGCTTTCTGGCAAAGAACAAAGGCATACTATTGTATTCTCCTTTAATAGCTATTCCAAAGGGAACTGCCCATTATCTGAACAAGAAAACACCCCTTAAAAAAGATGTGTTAAGGAAAGGTAAACCCTACATAAACATGTGGCTCATCATAGTGGTACTTCAGTCTACTTCCAACTGTAAGACTGTTTTCTTTTGCAATGGCCTCCACCATTGAGTGTGCCTACTGTTGTTCTGTATTGAACTCCTTGGGTTACACAGCTCTCTGTGTACATCTGCATTTATTCAGCAGTTGAGGATGGAGAAGTGGCTGAACAGATAAGAGCACTTGCTGCTCTTGCAGAGGACCCAGGTTTTCCCCATTACACACACCAGGATGCATAACTGTCTGCAACTCTAGTCCCAGGGGATCTGACATCTTCTGCCTTTCTAGGCATTTGCACACCTGTGTTGTACATATAAACAACACACACACACACACCACAGAGGAACATTGGGACCAAAGACCAGAATGGATGCCAGAATGAGATTCTGCTAACAGGGTCTAGAATTTGAGTGTAGTATAAGCCTTTTGGGTAAGTCTGATCCCTAGTAACATTTTGACCTACTCACCTTAAGAATTTTCTTCAGGAATTTATTCTTATAAAAGAATCTGCTGAGGCTCAGAGACCAACACCCCCAACAATGATGCTTTGGCTTTTTTCCCTCTTTCTGCCTACAGCACAGTGACAAACTTGCTGTTAGTTTCGGATATTTGACTAAAACATTTCTCACAGTTCAGCACGTAGACCTTTCACTTTTTCTATCCTCCCTCACTCACTCATTAAAGAAAGGAGACTGAAAGTTAGCAATGCTTACCTCCTCCAGGAAAGTTTTGACCTATGATCTATTCTGAGGGTTTAGATTGATAAGCTACCTGAGACATAAGACAGCTTTTTTGATATTGAGACATGTCAGCTCCTGACAGCACCCTCTATTCTACTCCAAGTAGAAGATGAGCATCGAAGAATCTCCAGTGTGAGATGGTTGAATTAGTGGCAAGCCTATCTCTTAGCAAGAAAAACCTCTTGCTTCAACTGTAAACAGAATGCTGTCCAAAAAGGACAAAACTTGGAAGCAGGTAACTCGACAGCCTAGCTCTGCCAAGACAGGGTAGGCAAGTCCTTCATAATTCCTTCTCTACAATCAATGTCTGTCAGAGAAATGGGGCCAAACGGTTGAAGATCGATGCTGTAACGTATGGAGAGAAAATGGGAACTGTCCAGGCAGCCACTGGTATGTCATTTCTTAGTTTTGGAAGCTGCGGGCCCTGCACTTCCTATATAATCAGATATATTCATCCCTCTAAGGTCTCTGAGGTGGTTGAAGAATAGATAGCTAGAGTCTCATAGTTAAATTTTGAGTTGTTTAGGAATCAAGAGGGTGTTCTGGATCTAAGAAGATGGTTTTAAAATTGTGATGCAAGTTAGTATGAAAACTGAGTCAGATATAGAACTTTAAACTCATGGAGATGGTTAGATAGTAGAATGTTAAATTCAGGGGCCAAATACATATGGACTGGACATTGGGAATGTATGCTAAGCCATATAACTCTCATAATTGTGGCATATTTATTTCTGTTGTTTTGTATAGTATTTACTGTTATAAGAGAAGGAACCATTTGTTGGACTGAAAGGGGGAGCTGTTGGGGGGAAGATGGTGGAAGGGTGGGACAGGAGGGGGGAGTAGGGAAGGGATTGTGACTGAGATGTAACTTAAAGAAATAAAAAAATAAAGTATAAAAAAGACAGCTTTTTATTTTTATCATATTTCATTTCATCTCTTTAATATCCCATAACTCAATGCTACCTCCCCAAATCCAAACTCCTATTCATTTCCATAGCTTAGGAAGTTATCCCCCAAATTGCAGCCATGTGCACACAATATATTTATGTGCATTTTTTACTTCCATTTTATCCATGGTAACTTTATTCCATAGACTCAAATTACCAAATATTCAAAAACCTGCAACTCTAACATGTGAGGTTTTAATCATTAATATAAAATCATTTAAAAATTAAGGAGTTCTATCCATCAATATATGCAGTGTATGGGGTTGGAAAGCACAGGAAAAGCTTAGTACTCTGAGACTCTGCCTCTTTTGGGGGGTTAGGGATGCAGACCTCTTGGGATAAGGCACTCAGTAGCCTAGTTCCTTCGCCTGTATGGACTGTGTACATAAACCACTCTGCAAACACTGTACCTAACAACTTCATCATGCCTGAACTTGCTTTGGTGGCATGCTCAGTGAGATATAACTGTGTCTCACATTTTAGGGAGAATCCCCCATACACTTCATATGCCTGTGCACAGTTGTGGAACCTCACTCATATGGTGACCACCAAAATAGACAACTCTATCATCAACACCATCACTTTGCTTTGAATAAAGTTTGTCTTGCTTCTTCTGCAAATCTGTGTGAGTCTGGTTTTCAATTCTTTAGCTAAGAGGCCAAGAACATGGAAACACTAGAGGCAGGCTCAAACCACTGGCTATAAGAGTGTGAATCACCCATGATCTGATATCAGAAGTATATTTCCTAGTTGGGCCCTGGGACACATGGCTTGTAATCTCAGCTGCTTTTGAGACCAAGGCAGAAGAATTTGAAGTTTATTTTTAAATATTTGTTTATTAATTCAGGCTACATCGCCATCACAGTGTCCTCTTTCATCCCCTCCCAGTCACGCCCTCCCACCCTCTACCCTTAAAGCAGACCTGTATAGAGTGAGTTCAAGACCAGTCTAGGTAACTTAGTGAGATGCTATCTCAAATTTAAAATGCAAATAGATAACTGAGGAAATAGCTCAGTGCTAGAGTGCTTGTTGAGTATGCACAAAAATGTAACTTCAAGTTACAGTACTTTCATAATCAAAAATAAAAATAAACAAAGTATGTATGTCTGCCTAAAATGCTAGCCCAAAGAAGATCAGAAAGTCAAGGCCAAAATGGGATATGTGAGACTGATACCACAAAAAAAAAAAAAATAATAAATCCTGAAGATATGTCAAAAGCACCCATAACTGTGACTGATTGTATAAAGATTAGTTATAGCTGTGTCATCAAATCCTATCTACAGTTTTATGTATAGAAACTTCTATCTAGGAGAGGTGAACTGAAAACAAAAAAGTTGAACTTGGAAAAGTTCCATTCCAGTTAAGTATTTTCTAACCCTCTAACTGTTGTCTTCTGAGTTTTTTTCTTTTCCTTCTGATGTTACCTTTCCCTTGTAAGGTAATTATTGTTGCAGAATGAACTCTGACCCCATTATTTTTACCTATTACCTATATTCTAGTGCTCTTCTGTGGCCCAAGTTGTGACAGGTAGAGGAACTTGATATGTTTTGTTATGATAATAAATAGTAGCTACAAAGAATGATGATGTTGTTGATGATGGATATTAGGCAAAAATTAAGTCTCATGCCAGAACTTTTGGGCTTTTACTATAGCAAATAAGTGTCAGATTTTATTTTACTTGCAGGGATTTTTCTTGGAGTTAGCCAGGTCTATGCTCTTTAATTATGAATTTCTTTCTCTCACTGGAGAGTAAACACACGAAAATTACTCTGAAAATCAGGACAGTAATTTCTCTGTTGCTTTATTTAATAAAATATTTGTAGGAGAAATTTAAAGAGAGAACATTTCAGTTTTCTAGGTTTTCCTTACATCTACACATATCAGTTTTCACACGCAACAGGGAAAAGGCCATGAGATTGATGTATTTAGTTCTTTCCCATATAAAATGTTTAATGATTTATATCTTCTGATTGTATAGTTAGTAATTAAAGTATCAGACTCTACTAGTAATAAACTTTTACTGGTGATGTGTACCAACATACAAACAAGAACGCAGTGATTCACTTAAATGTATTTTGTGAGATCATGTGACGGATGGTTTTATCCTTTTGTGCTTTCCAATATAGGAATGAATAGTAACCATGGGGAAAAAATTTTAAAAAAGAATGATTTTCATATGCTAACACTATTTAAGGTGGGGGAAGGAGTCTAAATAAATATACAGAAAAGGCTATGCCTTATTTTCCCAGGTATATGAGAAACTTTTATAAACAAAGAAAATAGTTTGTTGGGCTTTGCAGTATAATTAGAAACATATGTATAGATAGGTTCACATGTCTTACAAATCTTCACATTATTGCTAAGTATGAAGCAACTGACATGGAGAGTTGACTGGGGACAAGGAACAGGGCTAGGTTTTGGAACCTGGTACTCAAACTGAAGTCTGATTTGAAGGGACATCACCTCTGTTTAAATTTTCTCAGTCTGCTTTGGGATGTGGCCAGATGTTTTGAGTGAGTGTTAGTTCTAGAGATAGAATTGTAAATGTATCAGATTTTTGAATAATGGAGAAAAATCAGAGAAATCAACCGGTCTAACTATTGTCAGTGCACAGGATGCTTTCTCAACACTTTGCTCATAGTGTGAAGGTCACATTCCATCTCTAAAGTCTGAACACAAACTAGAGATGGTGGTTCTAATTATGTCCCAGGGTCAACTTGTCATATGTGTTTGTATTCTGAAATGACATGAATATACTCTCTAAATAGTCTGTGACTTTGTTCTGTAACCCACACCAACCCTGGTTACAATGTCTGTTTCTAGCAAGAAAAATCACTCTCACTGTAGATAAATGAGCAGCAGCCCTTTCTTTCATTATCTAAATGAAAAAGCCACAAGGAAAATATTTTTTCACCTCTGATGACTAGTTTTCTCTTGCCTGGAGTACATGTATTACCTAGTGACATGCCACTTGCTCTAGTCTTGCTTCTGTATCCATTACATCAATTATGTCATTACTACAAAGGGTTAAGTGTTTTCTCCAGCTACAGCCTGAATTCCACCACAGAAAGTAGACCTCAAAATGCTCTTCATTCTGCCCCTAGAATCCACTATCCATCTTTAAACACTTGCCTATTAAATGCATGTCGAATTAATTTCTCATTTTGATTTTTAAATGGAAATATGCATATGGTGTCTCAATGGATTTTGTATATGAGCAGGGATCAACTTAATTCTCTGCTGTTGGTTGCCACTTTGCCCTATCTGCTAAACACACTTCAGGGGAATTTTATGGCACTTAATACAGACAAAGCATCTGGCACAAACACAAACTATTATTTTTTTTCTCTGGGAGGAAGCTTATCATGAACCACAATTGTGCTATTAAGAATGCTCTCTTTGCATGTAGTCAAGGGATAATTTGGAGACAGTTTGCTTTAACATCTTTTTTTAGTGAACAGTTTAGGAAACTCACTGGACAAATTGCAGTGTGACTTTACATTTTAAGGGTTATCTGGAACATAAAATTCTTTCAGATCCACAGAGAATTTGAATAATTGAAATCTTTTAATATAGACTGCTTCATGTTCTAAAACTGTAGAGAAATTATGACATTAATAATTTGTTTCTTACGCACATCTCTATGCTAATGTATCTATTATATTTGTGGAAGAGAAGTCCATAGAGTAAAGATCATTCTCCACACCCTCATCAATCAGGGAAGGCTTCACCCTACACTGTTGTAGGATTCCTAATCAGAAATAAATGAATCAAATTGATTCTTTTCTTTTTTATCCCTTTTTCTTTTTAATTATGTGTATGCATGTGTGTCTGTGTTGGGTATGTGAATGTGAAGGAAATTGCACATGCATGACAAAAGAAGGCCCAAAATTCCCTGGAGCTAGAGTTACATCCAGGAACCAAATTTAGGTCCCCTGGAAGAGCAGCAAGTTAAGAGCAGAAAGTCCTCTTGGGTACTGTCTAGAGGAGTGGTTATCAAACATCTTAATACTGTAATGGTTTAATACAGTGCCTCAGGTAGTGACCTCCAGCCATAAAATTATTTCAATGCTACTTCATAACTGTAAATTTTGCTACTGTTATGAAGCATAATGTAAATATCTGATCTTTGATCCTCAAAGGGGTCGTGATGCACAGGTTGAGAACATCTGTGAATCTAAACCTTCTAATTGTTTTTTGAAGAAATCTTGTCCCAAAGACCACCTGCTAAAGTGTGCAGTTATCTGTAATACTTATGGGGCCTTCATCATGATAATCTATATTTTATCCAGATATGTTGTTTGTTTCTTTGGTATTGCTCCTGCTGCAGCTGTTGTTTTTTTTTTTTTTTTTTTTTTTTTTTTTTTTTTTTTTTTTTTTTTGTTCAAGACAGGGTTTCTTGTGTAAGAGCCCTGGATGTCCTGGAATTCACTTTGTAGATCAGGCTAGTCTTTAAGTTACAGAGATCCACCTGTCTCTGCCTCACAAGTGCTGGTGTTAAAATCTGGCACCACCATACTCAGCTTAAGTTTTATTTTAATTTATTTATGTATATGAGTGCTCCATCTGCATGTATACCTTCATGTCAGAAAAGGGCATTAAATCCCATTATAGATGACTGCAAACCACCATATGTTTCCTGAGAAGTGAACTCAGAACCTTGGAAGAACAACCAGTACTCTTAATGACTGAACCATCTCTCAAGCCCTCATCCAGATGTATGGACAGAGTTGAACACAATGGAGGTCTCTGAACCATTTTGCTATGCTACAAAAAGATGATGAGTTGCTAGCATATATAACCCCAAACCATGAATTCTTGTGGGTGGAGTCCACATATATTCAAAATTTTTACCTGTTCATTTATTTACAAAAGACTCATTGCACAGTTACTGTGAACAAGACATAATTATAGTATGTGGTCTGGAGATTACAGATGAAATCTAGGCTGGTGCTAAATTGGGGAATTAATCAGAAACAGATGGTAACTGAAGTCCCTGAGAAACACAATTTGTAAGACAAACTAAAGATACTTTTCTGTTTAAACATTGAAACCAAAGACCCAGTCAGCTGTAGCTTTTAAATGAATGAATTCAAAGTCCAGCTGACAGTTATGTGGGTACATATTTATAAATCTTTCAGTGGACTAAAGCATACTTCAAACTTAGCTGCTTTTACAAAGAATATCTTTTCTTGGAGGGCAAGTGCTTTCCCCCTTGATCTTCACATGTCACCCTCAGTAAATCCTCCTCTTCCCAGCTAATACCATAAGTAAGTTAACTAGGAAAAAAAGAACACATTTGCTCTTGCCGTGTAGAATGTAGTGGATCAGCATTTGGTCTTTGGATGCTAATTTCACACTATTAAATTCCATCATTAGGACAGTGAAATGAAATGGGCAAAGTCCAGCTATAGGAGGCTACAACAAAGTGTCCTCAAAGTAGGCAGTAAGGCTGTTCTCTCAGAGTTGAAACTGCACCAGATGAAATCAGCCTTTGGAAAAAAACCTTATTAAAGGGCAGGCCAAAAGCAGGAAGCCATGGTAGCAGCACTAATCAAGGGCTGACTGAATGCAGGATGGGTGATGACTTAATGAGTATTATTATCATGTCTGAAATAAGGCTGTGCTTTCCAAATAGATCTCACCCTGGTATCTAGAAGGAGGAAATATAAAGATAAGTGGGTTTTTTGTCCCTCATTCTGATAAACACCAGAGCAGAAGCCACCATCTGATCTTATCTGCAAATATGACTTCTGTTTCTGTTTCTTCTAACTTAAATAGCAAGAGGCTAGTTGGTAAAGCATAGCTTCTTAAAACTGTATAGAGTTTTCAAAAGTCTTTGTGGTGACATATTGACAAAGCTTCTCTGTGTAAGAGTCAAAGCTGACATAGTCTTCATAGAGTGAGATATTAATAAGAGAAACACAGTGAGGGTTTAGTATAAAGTTGACATATTATGAGAATGTTCAGGATACTCAATGGCTCTGGTAAAACTCCATCTTAGTGTTTAGATTTGATGAAGGAGAAAGTAAGGGTCTGAACTCTTTGAAAAGAGTTCAAAGCCTCTTGAGAAGAGGCTGTGTGGGCAAGCAGGAAGGCCTTTATGGACAAATGTCTTTTAGCCTCCCCATGTAGCACTCCATTTCCCCAGGAATGAACAGGGCTCTGTGGAAATCAGAATGCCATGATCTACTATAAGGCAAGGGACCATGAGAGTTGCTTCATGAACAACCATGACCCAGAAACATTGGAAGAATGTTGAAATAATTCTAGATTTGTATGACTGACTTTGCTGAAGAAAGATTCTGATTTCTGACTAATTCTAGTTTCTGTGACTTTCATTGAGGACCAGAAATTCTTAGGTAAATGATCTTCCTTTAAGGGGAAAAAGGAAGGAAGGAAAGAAGGAAGAAAAAGAAGCTGGAGTAATGGTTGTCTGTAAGCCCATTTCCTTCCATTGAAAATTTCACTATGCCATGGACCATGTTTGTTTATTTACTTGGTTGGTTGTTTACTTAAGTGCTAGAGCCTGATCCTTGGCCTTCCATGTGCTAGGCTAGAGGTATACCACAGAGTTACCTTCCTAGCCCAAGGCACCATATTCTGAAGCATTCTCTTCTGGACCCCAGGACCACCAGTAATTGCAACACTTAAGTATCCTCATCCCATTAGTGAAGGAATAAGCCAAAATTGAAGCTTTGTGAAAACCCTAGAACTAAGACTTTTGTTCTATTTGTTTTCATATCTTCAAAGGTAAGTTTTCAGTTTCTAAATTACTCTGTTAAAGGCATATTCAGTACTTTGGAGCAGCAGAACAAAACCAGGACCACATTTGCTACTTTTCAGTAGTATTTGAAATTAGTACTGAAAAGTAAATTGCAAAAAAAAGTATTTCTAAACATGGCTTAATAAATTCTGATTTTGCAAATATTAAAAGATACAACATATATGACTTCTTATATTTAGTGAGTCTCTAAGCTGTTTGAGAGTCAAAGAACATTTAACATTAATCCACTTTTATATTTTCATGACAACATTAAATACAGGAGCTTTCTCAGCCATGCTTGTTAATATCACTGCTTCTACTGTTTAAACCAGCAAATGATTTTCCCCTTGGGCATATATTAATAATTTACTTTTTGCAGACAAGTACACAAATATGACTAGCTTTGCAAATTGCTTTTTATTCTGTTACTGGTAAGTAAATTTTATATTATAATAGTATAAGCAGATGCTATTTTCAACTACATATCCAGTTGTAATGAGCTAATTTCATGTGTTCAAACAACAAAAGAAATTCAGATATGATGCAGTAAGTACAGCCACAGGGAAGCTCAAAGCAAAATTGAGCACAAAGTTTATGAAATTATTCTAAGATTTGGTTATCACTAAAATATATATAGCTTCTGTTCTTTTAAAATTCATCTATAGTTATAACTGAGTGTAGTATAGAGACTGTTGTAAGCATAAATTATAACTATATTTGTTAATATCTATAAAAACCTACCACCCCACCAACCCTAGGAAATTTAGAAGGATACCAATCCTCAGCGCAGGTCCTTGAGGGCAACCTGTCAGCAGTCTGTCTGTAGGAACACCACAACAGTAGTGGTTTAGTGGTCCTTCACTCTTTTGCGGGTACCTCCTCACTTCAGCTTGGGCTCCAGGCCTCCTAAGTCAGCCAAGATTCTTCTTGGCATCCTAGCCTTGTAGGGAACTCCTCTGTTCATCTAGGCCTTGCCACATGCTCAGGAGACAGGTGCCATATTCCCACCTGTTTTTGTGGACTCTTTAAAGATCATTCAATGCAGCCCTAGACTGCTCATGCCTCACACCTCGATCATTGGCTCGGCAGCTGTGGGCCCATGGTTGGACATAGCCTCAGGCCACTCTGCTCCCATGCCAGCTGGTCACTGCTCTTCTTGGTGTCCAATTCTCATGGACTTTTTAAGAAGGTCCTATGCCATGCCTCTTGTGCCAGCCCTAGCTTACTTGTGGCAGGTGTAGCCTTCTGCAGCCTTTTCTCAGCCTTCTTAGGCTGGCTTACGGCAGGAATCCCTTTGTGCTGCCATTTCTCAGGCTAACTGCTGTCTCCTCAGCTTGTTCACTTTATGTGCTTAGGTGCCTGACCATCTGATTCTTACAGCTTCAGGACTGATGTGGCCTAGAGGCTGGTTAGCATATCTCTGCTTGAACTCAGACAACTGCTAGTACACATCTTCTTTGCTCTTCCATCTCTCACACAACTTTTTTTGGTCTCTGTTACCACACTCTTAAGTAAGGCATTGCTTTTGTGGTCCCTGGAGGGTCTTGAGGTTTCTTGCAGTACCTGGTCTCACCCTTCCACAGGGAACTGTCTCTGTGGTTTCTGTGGAGCTGTGGCTCAAAAATGAGGGTTCACCTGGGCTAAATCTAATCTGAACTCCACCAACCTAGAGTAAAATCTTCAACTATTCTCTTTCAAAGTGAAGTAGCATTGAAAAGCAATGCTAAGCAAAAAGCCCTTTCCAGTTTCCCAGGCTTTACAGAGGGCCTTCTCATTGGTTGCCTAGGACCACATATGTTGCCAGGTGCCAGGTTGATTCACTAGAAATTCAACCTCCCCTACAGGTTGGTACTTAAACATCTAAGCAGAAATTATCCACAGATGATGTTCTTTGCTCTCCCATTTCTATAAGCTTGAGATGTCTGTCACTGCTCTAGGTTGAAGACCTGATTTATTTGTTTTTATATTATGTTTGAATAGTTATGTATTTTGCAAATGTTTCTATAGAGGGGCATCCCAACATGGAGACAGATTGTTGCAGAAGTGAAGAAGGGAAAAGATATGCATAGCCTTGGAGACAGGACATACATCTGAATAGTGGAGTATGAAGGAAGCCAAAAGAGGAGTCCCAGAAGGAAATAGACCATAGTCATTATGCCAGACAAATGGAAGACACAGGAAGAATTGCCACATTCAGGGAAATGTATATTGTCTGAGAATGACTCAGGACAGGGCAGCCTAATGCTAATGAACTCTCTGGAAAAATGGGTTTGGGAAACACATGCAATGAATATAATCCAAGTGTTGGGTCACTGACTTGGTAAGTGGAGGGGTCTCCTGAAGCAAACACTCTGACTTTAATCTTCCTGTTGAGCTGGGCATTATTATTTATTTACACACATATGTACTTCTAAATTACAGGCACTAAGAAAAAAAAAACTATTTGATTCTATCACTTGTGATTGGACAAGCATGACTTAGGATTTTTAGCCAGGTTATTAAATATTTTAACTCTTTTTATAAGGTCTGTAGCGTAGGAATCTTAAAAGTACAAATAATGAAAACAAATAATAGAACATGAGTTAATCATTCAGTAGGAACTCTCAGATTGACAGAAATTTGTTTTTCCATGAGAAGACATATAATAGGCATGCAATATCTTTATTGAATAATAATTATATAGTATTATTTACAAAATAAACCATATAAACAATTTTTCCACTTATTAATATATTTATTCAAAGTTTCTCCATTTACATAAGATTTCTTTACCATTTTGTAATGGTGTCTGTTTTGGTCAAATTAGTCTGAAGCTACAACTATAAAGCCAGCTCCTAACCAGGCCCCTCATTTTATTCATATATCCATAATGAAACATTTAACCTCAAAAATGGAATTTCTCCAATATCTACCTCTATTTCAAAGACTGTTTAAAACTACAACTGTCATCCGTCAGGTAATTTGGTACACTGATTTCTCAATTACTTCAAAAACAACATTTAAATAAAAACCAAGAATCAAAAATTTTTTTATGTTTATTTATTACTTCAGGTTACATCTCCATCACAGTGTCCTCTTTCCAACCCTGCCAGTCCTGCCCTCCCACACTCTACTGCCATCCCTTCCATTCACTCCTCTGGAGTGGAGTGTCCCTACATAACAGTCCCCCACCCAAGTTGAGCAGTCATATGATGGCCAAGAGCCTCCTCATACACTGGGGGCATACAAGACACCACTAGGGCAAAGTGTCTCACTGACAGGAAACAAAGTCTATGTTCATGGTCCCTTTGGTGCATTGGTTGCAGTATAGTTATCGTATAGTATATGGCTAAAATCCGACTATAAGTGAATAGATTCCATGTGCATCCTTCAGAGACTGGTGTAGCTCACTCAGAATGAGCTTCTCTAGTTCCATCCAATTGGCTGCAAATTGCATGATTTTGTTGTTTCTGATGGCTGAGTAGTATTCCATTGTGTAGATATACCACACTTTTTTTATTCATTCCTCAGTGGAGGGACATTTGGGTTGTTTCCAGTTTCTAGCTGTTATAAATAAAGCTGTTATGAACATAGATGAGGAGACATCCTTGTGGTTTGGTGAAGAATCATTTGGATGTATACCCAGAAGGGGTATGGCTGAGTCTTGAAGGGAGAAATATTCCAAGTATTCTAGCATATTGGCAGACTGATTTCCACAGTGGTTGTACTATCTTGCACTCCCACCAGCAATGGAGGAATGTTCCCCTTTCTTCACAACCTCACCAACATGCGCTGTCATTTGAGTTTTTGATCTTAGCCATTCTGATAGGTTTGAGATGGAATCTCAGAGTTGTCTTGAGTTGCATTTCTCTGATGATTAAGGATGCTGAGCATTTCTTCAAGTGTCTCTCAGCCATTAGGGATTCCTTCTTTGTGAATTCTCTGTTTAGTTCTGTTCCCCATTTTTTGATTGGATTATTTGGTTTCTTGGCATTTAATTTCTTTAGGTCTTTGTAAATTTTGGATATTAGCCCTCTGTCAGAGGTGGGGTTGGTGAAGATTTTTTTCCCAATCTGTAGGTTGCCATTTTTTTCAAACAAAGGTGTCTTTGGCCTTACAGAAGCTTTTCATTTTCATGAGGTCCTGTTTATTGATTGTTGGTCTTAGAGCCTGAGCTGTTGGTGTTCTGTTCAGGAAGTTGTCACCTGTGCCAATGAGTTTGAGGGTTTTCCCCACTTTCTCTTCTGGTAGATTTAGTGTGACTGGCCTTATGTTAAGGTCTTTGATCCACTTGGACTTAAGCTTTGTGCAAGGTGATAAGTATGGCCCTAATTTCATTCTTTTGCATGTCGACATCCAGTTAGACCAGCACCATTTGTTGAAGATTCTGTGCGATTTCTATTGTACAGTTTTGGCTTCTTTGTCAAAAATTAAGTGACCATAGGTGTGTGGGTTCATTTCTGGGACTTCAATTCAATTCCATTGATCCACTGGTCTGTTTATATATCAGTAACATGCTGTTTTTATTACTATTGCTCTGTAGTACAACTTAAAATCTGGGATAGTGTTACCTCCAGAATTTTTTTGAATTGTACAGGATTGATTTAGTTATTCTGTGTGATTTTTTTATTGTTGTTGTTGTTATTCCATATGAAGTTGAGAATTGCTTTTTCAAGGTCTACAAAGAATTGTGGTGTTATTTTGATAGGAAGTACATTGAATCTGTATATTGCTTTTGGCAGATGGCCATTTTTATTTTGTTGATCCTACCTATCCATGAGCATGGGAGATCTTTCCATCTTATGATGTCCTCTTTAATTTCTTTCTTCAAGGATTGAAGTTCTTGTCATACAGGTGTTTTACTTGCTTGTTTAGAGTTATCCCCAGGTGTTTTATATTGTTTGTGGCTATTGTGAAGGGTACTGTTTCCCTAATTTCTTTCTCAGCCCATTTGTTTTTGTGTAAAGAAGAGCTTCTGATTTTTTTGAATTAATGTTGTGTCCACCCACGTTGCTGAAGGTGTTTATCAGCTGTAAGAGTTTTCTGGTGGAATTTTTGGGGTTGCTTATGTATACTATCATATCATCTGGAAATAGGGATAATTTAACTTCTTCATTTCCAATTTGTATCCCCTTGATCTCCTTTAGTCGTCTTATTCCTCTAGCAAGAACTTTAAGTACTATGTTGAAGATATATGGCGAAAGTGGGCATCCTTGCCTTGTCCCTGAGTTTAGAGGAAATGATATAAGTTCCCCTCCATTTAATTTGATGCTGCTTACTGGCTTGCTGTATATCACCTTTATTATTTCTAGGTATGTTCCTTGTATGCCCATTCTTTCCAGGACTTTTAGCATGAAGGGGTGTTGGATTTGGTCAAATGCTTTTGTGCATCTAGTGAGATGATCATGTGTTTTTTTTTCTTTCAGTTTGTTTATATGGTGAATTATGTTGATGAATTTTCATATGTTGAACCATCCCTCCATTGCTGGAATGAAGCCTACTTGATTATGATGTATGATAGTTTTGATGTGTTCTCGGATTCGGTTTGCCAGTATTTTATTAAGTATTTTTGCATCTATGTTCAAGAGGGAGATTGGTCTGAAGTTCTCTTTCTTCATTGAGTCTTTGTGTGGTTTAGGTATCAGGGTGACTGTTATCTTATAGAATGAGTTTGGCAATGTTCTTTCTGATCCCATTTTGTGAAAGAGTTTGAAGAGTATTGGCATTAGCTCTTCTTTGAAGGTCTGGTAGAATTCTGTGGTGAAACCATCTGGCCCTGAGGTTATTTTTTTGGTTGGGAGATTTTTAATGAATGTTTCTATTTTCTTAAGGGTTATATAGCTGTTTAATCTGTTAACCTGACCTTGATTTAGCCTCAGAAGGTGGAATCTATCAAGAAAATTGTCCACTTTGCTTAGGTTTTCAAATTTGGTGGAGTATAGATTTTAAAGTAGGACCTAAAGATTCTCTGGATTTCCTCAATGTCTATTGTTATTTCTCCCTTTTCATTGCTGATTTTGTTGATTTGGGTTTTTTCCCTCCCCCTTTTAGTTAATTTGGCTAAGGGTTTGTCTATTTTGTTGTTTTTCTCAAAGAACCAACTCTTGGTTTCATTAATTTTTTTGTATTGTTCTTTTTGTTTCTAAGTTGTTAATTTCAGCCCTAAATTTGGTGATATTCTGCCTTCTGCTCTTCTTGGGAGTGTTTGCTTCTTTTTTTTTTTTTTTCAGTGGAGTTCCCAGCCACCACCCAACCTGTCCACCTGCCTTTCAGCCCAATCTGATCTCACCGTTCCTGTGGCTGTGCTGGTCTTGATCTGGGTGCTGGAGCTGTCCTGTGGATACTGGCGATTGAGACCACCCACCCATTAAGACCTGAAACTTTTCACTGGGCGGTGTACTCTGCTACAAGAAGTGTATCCTGCTGCTTTCTCTAGCTGTAGTGTTCTTCTGATTGTAAATCCAACAGAGGACCCTGCATGTTCAAAACCCCTCTGGGCAAGCCCAAATATGCTTGCATCTTCCAGACTGCTGCTGTTCTGGAGATAGACCACTGTGGTCACATTGCTGTCCCACAGCTGAGAATGTGCTGTGGTTTGCAGCCACAATGGCTCAACTGAGGATATACCTGTTCCCACAGCTCCACTGATCTTCCCCCTGGTGTTGGAATGACCTCATGGTATCTGGGAGCCCAGGAGGTTGGTGAGTACCCCTGCCTGTGGTTCAGAGATGCTTGCTGAGTATTTGAGTGGCTCATAACCACAGGTTCTCTCCTGGTGACGATTCTTCTACTTTCCCGAACTGTGTGACTTCTGTGGTTTCTGCTGGTCAGTTTTTCTGAGTGTCTGATAGTCATGTCCAGGGACTTTTAATAGTCCATGGGTTGCCGGGTGATACCCAGTGGGTTTGTGCCTCTAAGAATGTTGCACAGCATCTTGTAACTCTGTGATGTTATATCTTTTTTCCCCTGTGTTCAAAATGCATCCAGGCAGGCTGCTGCCATCTTGGATTCGCCCTCAAGAATCCAATCTTAATGTAAACAAATATCATCATTCTTAGGTTGTTGTTTCAATCTAAAAAGGCACCAATCTCAAGAACCAAACAGAAAAAGTCTACTTCTGATTTCTTGTGGTTGCTTCTATGTAGGCACATAGCCAGACCATTCTCCTCCAGTGGGTTAGTGACTATGAAGGGGTAATGTTATGCATTCTAAATGTTAATTTACATGCTCCTAAAAGCCTGTTTGCTGTACACCATGTGAAGCTATGCTACCTTTCTTGTTAATCATTGTCTGTGATTGGTTAAATAAATGTTGAGGCTTGAGATTAGGCAAAGACAGAGGTAGGTGGAACTAAGGTGTGTGGGCTTCTGAAGCAGAGAGGTTCATTAGAAGAAGAGCCTCCAGAAGAAGAAGGGAGAAGAAGCTAAGAGCAGGACGGAGACACACAATGAAGTAGATTAAAGAAGATCATTCTGTGTGGCCTGGAACTTCAGCAAAGCCTAGAGAATAGCAGTCCAAAGGGACATATGTATATTATATAGGGTCATATTTGGGGAATAGAATTAAGAGCTAGCTTAGATGGGCTATGATTGCACAATCCAGGCCAAGGCTTTTAAAAATCTATCAGATGTCTGTGTGCTCATTTATAATGGAGGGTTAAGGATTAACACTGCCAACCAATTAATGATGGTCTAAATACTGTTAAATAATTTAATTAGCCATCTTCTACATGACTGTGCACTTATTTCTGGGATAGATTTGCCGGACATTGGACTCCCATTCACTAAAATATCCCCAGCACAGTTTTGCTTATTCTTTCATCTTCTGCTCATTGATGAAGACAAACATAGCCTCTGTATGCTACTCACTACATACTACTCAATTCACTAAAGTTGGAGGAACTTTTGATGCCAATAGACCTAAAAAGTGCGGGAAAACAACTAGGGCACACATTTAAAAACAAACACAGAAATCACACTATGGTTACTCAGGATTCCACCAAATTCTGCTTAGCAGAGATATACTAAGAAATCAAAAATACTTATTTTTGGATGTTATGTAAGAAAAATATTTTTAGGACATTAGGGGCATTGTGCATCTAGATTATCAGAGGCATTTTTCATTGATTTGTATAGCACACAGTTACATTGTACTCACAAATCTCACAAATACATTTAATTAATAGTAAAATAAACTTATGTGAGCAGATAATTCCCCAAAAAAGATCAACAACACAGGTGGGCACACTCAAACCTTATCTAAATGAAGCATCAAAGGTGCTCTCAAAATCTCCAAGTTCATGGTCTTGAAAAGCAAAGATTCAGACCTTTCTTCTTTTGGGCCTGTTTGAGTGTTTCTTTCAATAGTTTGGAGTAAAAGACACCCACATGAGGTGCTAGACCACAAAACTGAGCAGGCACAAATGACTTTTATGCTACTTCCTTACTAATTCTTGTGATGACATTTTCCTGGTGTGATTCATCTAACCAGATTCCAGAAGGTTCTTCAAAATATTGTGAAATACAGTGGCAGGTTCTTCTCAGAACTGAATCAAAGCCAGGAAATCTCTTCCACAGTTCATCAGGACAGGGTACTGACAGTCTCTTTTACTTTGACAGACTACATCAAAAGATTCTGCTTTTTTGTTAGGAAACTAACAAATAACCTGTGAAAATGACTCCAGATATTAGCATAGTGAATGCTCAAAAATAACTACAAGTTTTATTCCAGGAAGCTTTCAAATACAGTCTGGCTATGTACACACACTAAAAGATAGCCAGGAAGTCCTGGCTATCTTTTCTTCTAACAGTGAGAAACTACAAAACAATAATTCACAGATGCATCTTTATATATAAAATTATTTCTAGGTTACAGAAAGGTAATCTTCTGATGCTATTCTCAGTCTTACCTGAGTGATATGCCTTTCACTGTCCTTTGGTAAATAGCTGTTTACTTTTCTATCCTCCAGTAAAAAAAAAAAAAAAAAGAGGAGACATTGCTTTGAAACAGCTATGTAAATGCAAAAAGGTCCACATCAACCTTCAGAGAACTCAGAAGTTTCTATGATCTTAGTGTTAGCTTCTGTGACTGCCCTTCTAAGATAAAGCAGTCAAGTTTCAGAGTCAATGATCCTGAGGTAAAATTTTGACCTTTGGCTGAGGGACTGCATGACCTGCCTGTGTTACTAATTCTCCAAACCTGTTTCTTCGTTTGCAGAATTATTCCAGAAAGTGCTATTCCTCTGATGTGAAGATCAAATCAGAAAATCACAATTGCCATGTCTTCAATAAAGACTAATTCTGAGTGTCAAATCCTGAGATATTTATCCCAGACCTTTGATTTCTTTTCTCTTTGTTCCATTAAAACTCTGTTGTCGAAAAAGTAGCTTTCCCTCTATCAATTTCTACACTCATGACCTTTAAACCTCAACTATTTCACTCCAGTCAGCTCTAATGTAAGGTATAGGGAGAAGAAAAGATAAGTAGTCTCATTAAGACAAGGTTTTTAAAGGGAATTAATAGTGTCTGGATGATAATGTACACAGGCTGTGCTGAAAGAGACCCTCAGGGGGAATATGAGTTTGCTTTGTGCTATTTGATTTGAAAGAACCTCAGAACTCTCTGTCCAAGATATACACACAATATCCATGCATGATCTAAAGTTACTTGTCTCTGCTGCTTTTACACCTAAAGGAAAAGAGGATGAATGAAGGTGACATAGGCAGCAGTGAGAGACCTTTCAGAGACAAAGTCACTGGGGTGTTCACAAGCCTACAGAATAGTACAGTAGGAAATTCAGGAAGAGAACAGTAAGGAAGGATTCTGTTTCCCATCTGAAGTGGGCTGAGGGTCAATTTCATGGACAGACAGATAACTAGAGAGAAAAGAGAAGTGGGGAACACTCATCTCATGGGCTGTCTCCATCCCTAGAAGGGAATAGACCTTTCTAACCTACTACTGCCAACAGGACATCTTTAGTCTTAAAAGCTTTTCTAGGAGCTAGGGATGGTGCTCATGCACTTGGGAGGCAGAAGCAGGTGTATCTCTGAGTTCAGGGCCAGCCTGGTCTACAGAGTTAGTTCCAGAACAGCCAGAGCTAAATAGAGAAAACCTGTCAAGTTTTTCTAGGAAATTCTTCTTGGCTCTGTGTCACATAGAATACAAAGAGCTGTTCTGCTATATGCAGAGCCTGGGAATGTTCTAGACTCCTCACATGCATACATAATTGGTATCCTCAGATGATATCTGAAAACTTTTCAGTTGGAAGGGGGAAATACGTGGATATTTCTCAGGTTCCCTTCAATCAAAATATTATATAACATCATCATGTTACATTTTAGAGAATTGTGGAGCAGGACATGGTGCTTCAGAAAAGTTAATGTGTATTTCTTTTTCAACAATGAAATCATCTTCAAAGTTACATACAAAGACAGGAAGAATACATTATTTTTCAAAACATGTTCAAGATCAACATTTTATTGGGAAGCTAATAATACTTCTTTTGTTTTTCTTTTTAAAATCAAATGTTGGGTTGACCAACAAAAATTTAATGATAACTCCCACTTCATTTATTCTAGAATTTAGATTCATGTCACATTTTCCATCACTTCTCAAAAACCATGAAACAGAACTCATGGTTCACATTGCAGAAATTGTGGGGAGCCACTATGAGTCAAAGGTCAAAAGAGTCTTTTCCTGGGCATTAGGTGACTCTGTCCCAAGCTTAATCTATTATGGGGAGCCATCAGCTGTGAGCTGTGGAATAGTTATGTTTGACTACAGGATGGCCTTCTGTTCCCGTGAGAAAGCCCTGTATGTTTGCACTCTCTACTGAAGGAACAACTCAGGGTAAGAATTGCAAAGATGCTATCTATGATGGCATAAAAGAATATATTTTTTGACTACTGCATCTACTTCTGTAAATCTTCAGATGAAAATAAGAAACAGGCTATGTTTAATTTTCTTGAGATGGTTATGTAGAAGAAACATAAAGTTAAGGCAAAGTTTTGAAGAATGGATAGCAGTTACTCATGGTTTCCTTTTTTAATGTATAAACTTTTAAATCATTTAACTAATTTTTAATTTTAATTTGTGTATGTGTTATACATGTACGTGTTTGATCATGTGTACCATGTATGGGCATGCTGAAGTCACATTGGGTGTCTATATTTCTCTGTACCTTATTCACTTAGCATCTCTCACTAAACTGAAAGCTATTCTAGGGTAGACAATGAGTTTCCAGGGAATTGGCCACCTCTCCTGTTCAATGTGGTTATTGCAAGTATATACAGTCATACTGATTTTCAGTTTAGTTGATTAGGACTCAAAATAGTTCCTCATGCCTGCATAGCAAGTGTTGTAATTCATTGTAGTAATTTGAATGAGAAATACCCTCCAATGGCTCATACACCAATATTGTGGTAGTTATGAAATAACAAAAAAACCCAGAATAGCTAAATCAATCCTGTAATAAAAAAATCTGGAAGTATCACCATCCCAGATTTCAAGACATACTACAGACCAATAGTAATAAAAACAGCATGGTAGTTGTATAGAAATAGACCAGTGGAACAATGCAATCAAATTGAAGACCCAGAAATGAACCCACAAACCTATGGTCAATTAAAGGAGCCAAAACTGCACATTGGAAAAAGGACAGAATCTTCAAAAAATGGTGCTGGTCTAACTGAATGTTGACATGTAAAAGAATAAAATTAGAGCCATACGTATCACCTTGCACAAAACTTAAGTCCAAGTGGATCAAAGACCTTAACATAAGGCCTGACACACTAAATCTAACAGAAGAGAAAGTGGGGAAAAACCTCAAACTCATTGGCACAGGTTACAACTTTCTGAACAGAACACCAGTAGCTCAGGCTTTGAGACCAACAATCAATAAATGGGACTACATGAAACTGAAAAAATTCTGTAAAGCAAAAAGTACTGTTATTTTAACAAATGGCAACCTACAGATTGGGAAAAGATCTTTACCAAACCCACTTCCAACAGAGGGTTAATATGCAAAATTTATAAAGAAGTCAAGAAATTAAACACCAAGAAACCAAAAAATTCAATTAAAAATGGGAAACAGAGCTAAACTGAGAATTCACACAGGAGGAATCTCTAATGGCAGTGAGACATTTGAAGAAATGCTCAACACCCTTAATCATCAGATAAATGCAACTCAAGATGACTCTGAGATTTATCTCACACCTGTCAGAATGGCTAAGATAAAAAACTCAAATGACAACACATGTTGCATAGGTTTTGGAGAAAGTGGAACACTCCTCCATTTCTGGTGGGAGTGCAAACTTGCAAGAGCACTATGGAAATCATTCTGGCAAGATCTCAGAAAACTTGGAACAGCCCCACTTCAAGACCCAGCCATACTACTTCTGGGTATCCACCCAAACAATTCCTCACCAAACCACAAGGACATATCCTCATCTGTGTTCATAGTATCTTATTTTTAATGGCTAGAAACTGGAAACAACCCAGATGTCCCTCAACTGGCGAAAGTTGTGGTACATTTACACAATGGGATACTACTCAGCTATCAGAAACAAGGAAATCATGCAATTCACAGACAAATTGATGGAACTAGAAAAGCTTATCCTGAGTGAACTAACCCATACTCAAAAAGATGCACAAGGCATTTACTCACTTATAATTGAATTTTAGCCATATAGTACAGGATAACTATCCTACAACCAACACACCAAAATAATCAGGAACATAGACTTTGTTATCTATCAAGGGAACAATTTGTCCTAGGGATGCGACTATGTAGGCCCCCAGTGCAAGAGGAAGCTCTTAGTCCTCATATGACTATTGAAATGAGAGGGGCTGATATGTAGGGACACTCCACATCCGAGGAATGGGATAGGTGGGAAGGGAGGAGAGGGTGGAAGGGTGAAACTGGGAGGGGTAGAAAGAGGGCACCATGATGGAGATGTAGCTTGATGTAATAAATAAACACTATAATAATAAAAAAAGGAAACATTGTTCTTTTAAAAGATTTTTTCCCTTGCATTCTTTTATTTTGTTTTGTTTGGTTTGGTTTCACTTGATCTGGGTTGGTTGGTTGATTGGTTGGTTGGTTGGCTGGTTAATTGGCTTTGGTTGTTGTTGTTTTGAGACAGGCTTTCTCTAGGTAGGCCTTACTGTCCTGGAACTCTCTCTATATACCAAGCTAGATTCAAACTTGGAGATCCACCTGCCTCTGCTTCCCAAGTGCTGGGATTAAAGTCATGCACCACCAACACTCAGTTTGTCTTTGTTCTTTTACCATCTACATCTAATACCTGTTATTGTTATTTGTCTATTAAAATAAATATCAGGACACTAAATTTTTTCGTAAAAAATCTGAACAAGATGACTAAGAAATAAAAGATAAACAATCTGACAAGAAATAAAATTGTCCTTGTTTATAAATAATATAAATGAGCTAGAAAACCCAAAAGTGTTGAAGCAAAAGCCATCCTGGAACTATGATGATAGTCTTGCTATAGGAACCAGCTGTTTTCTAGGCACTAGCAATGAACAAATAGAATTTGAAATTACTAAGTGTCAATTGGGGTAAGACTTTTGTTCTTTAAAAACCTGGTCATGATATGCAAATGTTTTTCTTAATCCCAGGTTTGGGGCTCCTTCAGTTTGTCCACACTTGTAAACTATAATTGACTCATGTGCTAGCATTGTCATGGCTTAGCCAGCTGCACAAAGTTGAATTCTGAGGACTCTGGAAAGGGGAGTACATTCCAGAGCCCTGAAAGGGGTAAGGAGGGTGCTCTGAATGAGCAAGAGGTTGCTGCTCCCCCTCACTGCTGCTGGTTTATGTTGGTGCTGTGTTTGCTGGTTTGAGGGTTTGTTGTTACGTCTGTTGTTGGTTTACTGGACTAATGCATATTCTGAAAATTGAAATTAGTATAGTTCTAAAAAGATTCTGAAAACCAAGTCAGTAGGAAGTAGCTCAAAAAACCTAACTTCTTTCTCTTCTACCTAGTGTTGAGGGGCTGGAAAGAATGAGGGTTGGAAGGGAGGCAAAGGCTTCAGTACCGTAAAATAATATAATGTAATAAAATGAAAAATAAAAAACAACATACAACAGTCATTTATATTTGTACCTACAAAAATGAAATACTTGGCAAATAATCCAAAAAGCTATGTACAAGGTCATCAAGAGAAAAGTGATAAATTTCTGTTGACATAAATCAAACAGGAATTGAGCTAATAAAAAATTGCATGTTTGTTGATAAAGAAAGTTTATAATGTTGAGATGTCATTGTTCCCTCATTTTCCATATACTCAATGCAATTGAAATTAAAATTTTCAAAAATTAATCTGTAAATATTAAAAATCCTGATCCTAAAGTTTAATATGGAAGGAAAAAAAGACTCAAAAATCTTGTAGAAAGACTGATACTAGGCTT
Organism: Lophiomys imhausi; assembly: GCA_907164525.1. Taxonomy (NCBI): domain Eukaryota; kingdom Metazoa; phylum Chordata; class Mammalia; order Rodentia; family Muridae; genus Lophiomys; species Lophiomys imhausi. The sequence goes on along the minus strand of CAJQZJ010004687.1, from coordinate 12,825,155 downwards.
ACTGCAAAAGTACAATAATCAAGAGAGTGTGCTATTGCTGAAAGAATAGACAACTAGACCTATAAAACACAATAGAGCCCAGAAGTAGGTCAACATAAATATAATTAACTGATCCTTGATAGGTATCACAGATAGCAGATGATCTGGGAACAGCTACACATTTACACAGAGAAAACAAACCCAGACCTTATACCCCATAAGGTAAAAGCTGAAGATGGAGCATGGATTTAAATGCAAAGCATGAAAATTCTTTAAGATAACACAGAAGAAAATTTAGATAGCCTGGATAGGTTTGTTGATTAACTTGCTAAATACCAAAGGAATGCCTGCTGAAAGAAAAGATTAAATAACTGGCTTCATTAAAATAAAAAAGTTTCTGTTTTATGAAGGACATGGTTATGAGAATAAAATGTTACATAATAGACATGGAGAAGATAATTATCCAAAAATTTGAAGATACAGATCTTTAGAGAAGATATCCATACAGATGGACAGTAAGCACATCATAGTTCACCAGAAAATGCAGATAAACACAGTGCCTAGATATCACTGAACACAGAATAGCCATAGTCTAATCTCTGGCAGAACTGAAGTCTGATAAGGGCATGGTGCATAGAAACCCCTGTCTATTTTACATGAGAATACAAAATGGAACACTTATATTCGAAAATAATTTGTCAGTGTCTTTGAAATTTATATATATTCTTTTCTTATAATCCAGAAGTCAGTCTTCTCCCTTGGTATTTACTTATACACACAGAAGAACCTAAATGCAGATGTTTATAGAATTTTTATTCACAATTCCCAACACATATGTACGAATCAAAACAAGGTAAACTATTAATCTGTGATATATCCACACAAGGTAGTAGTACTCAGTGCTATACATGAATGAGCCACAAAACCATAGAAAGGAAAAACTAAATGTGTACTACTAAGAGGGGAAAAATCTGAAAAGGGTTATATGCTATGTTACTGCTAATATAGGACAGTCTAGGAAACATATGGCTATGGAGCTATGGAGACAGAAAAAATATTGGAGGACACCAAGAGTGAGAATAGAAAGAAGAATGACTAGGAAGAATACAGAGAACCATTAGTGTGTCAAGCTTCTCTGTGTTGCTACAGTGGGGGATACTTGTCACTACAAATTAGGAGCAACTTCCAGAACATATCTAGGGAGTAAAAGATTATGCATATTACTGGCATCAGCACTAATGATGTATGAATGGAAGCTGTGATGATAGGAGTTAATTTCCACCTGAGAGAATCTAGAATCACTTGGGAAATGGGCTTTTTTGGCAAACTTGTCAAGGATTATCTTGATTGTATTAGTTGTGATGGGAAGAACAGATTGTTGCTGGTAAATGAGATCCCTGACCATATACATGGAAAAAGTGTGCTGAGAACAAAATGCATTCATTGCTTCTTAAAACTGTGAATATAATGTAACCAACTGTTTCAAACTCATACTACTTTCAGTTTTTTGAGAATTTTATGAACTATGAGTCATAATAAACCTTTTTTCTCTTAAGTTGTTTTTGGCAGGCATTTTGTCATTTCAACAGGAAAAGAAATCAGAGACTCACTAACTACAACATATGTGTCACTATATTGAGGAATGCTGATACCAGCAGAGACTTCACAAGTTGTGTGGGAAGGAAGTAAATGGAAAGCATCTGTGGCTTCCATTCATTATTGTACACTTTACATTACCCTAAAGAACTGCATATCCTTTAAAACTATACACAATCATACTGTGGTTCTGTTTTTCATTTTATGAGGCACCTCTCTATTATTTTTCATAATGGCTGTACTAACTTGCATTTCAACAAAACATATGAAAGTTCCCATTGGTCTAAATCCTCACCACATTGTTTTTAGTGTTTTGCCTTAACTCACAGCCATCCTGGCTGGAGTGGCATGGTACTTTATGATGGTTGTTCTTGTGGATACTGAAAATAGCATAATAGATACTGCAGGTGGGTTGAGTAGCTGTAGGGTGGGGATGTGAAACGTTCATCGGTGGATACTATGTAGGAGATATTAAGCTCTAGTGTCCTACTGCACAGTAGAGTTAATATGACTAATTATAAAAAAATGGTTTGCTCCAAAATACCAAAAGAAAGAAAGTTGAATGTTCATACCACACAAATTGATAAATGTTGGTAAGGGATACGACAGTTACCTAACTGATCAACACAAAAGTATACAAGAAGTAAAATACCACATTATATCCCATAAAGATACACAAAACAAACAAACAACAACAATAATAACAAACAAACAAAAACGTTTTCAAGGTGTATGTACTTCCTTCTCTGGGTATAGCTCTGTTTGTCCAGGATGGAGAACTGTGAAATTATTAGAGGAAGTTTACAACTGCAGATGACAGAAAGGAAATATGGTAAGTTCCTGAATCCTTATTGAGTTTGTGAGTTCTTGAGTTAATATAAGAAGGAAAATGTCCTTGAACTCAGATGTCATTGCATAATAAACTCTTGCTCATGAAAATGCAAAGCATTTTATGAAATGTATGGCACAATAGTTGAGAAAGAAGTAAATGAAAAGATGAATGTGGGCAACAGAATGCAGACTTATGAATAACATAAATTTCAAAAAAGTTAGTTTATTCAACATCACATTTAAGTGAATAGAGATTACTAAGAGTTACATTTTAAGATATTCTTTAACATGAAAAATTCTGCTTTACTTCTGGTTAGAGCTTTAATATAGATTGAAAATTTCAAGTAGAAACCACTTAGAAGTGACATTGTCTAAACCCTATACCTGAAGTGACTGCAAATGGCTTCCACATAAGGTTTTCCATACCACCACTCATGCTATGAAACTCTGTGCTCCTCAACCCACACTGTGGTAAAGCATTACTTTCTCATGCCATACTGTCATATTCTAGGTCCTTTTATACTTAAGAACATCCTTAAGTTAGCAAAATGAAAGATATTATGAAAAGAAATTGGCTACAAAATTCATGATCTGGTCCAAATATCACTTGCTTTCTCTTTTATACCCTTTGCAACAGTTCAGACAGGTAAGGAAATCTAGGGGTTAAATACTTCGTGCTTCAAAGTCTGAGACTGGACTCTACCAGATTGGTTGTAAACTTAGCCACAAATTTTAAAGTTACTCACAAAGCTGCAGTGACAAACAAGGCCACAATCCATCATAGATTCCTCAGATTACTGATGGACCACCAGACCAGCAGTGATTGAATGAGCAGATGACCTTGCCATACAGTCTGGGCTCTAAATCTTTTCAATGGACTGAGAAATAAGCATTCCACCATTTAACAGAGCAGAGGACTCACTTCATCATCTACTGTCTGGGAAACTTCTGAAATGAGAAACCTCCCACTTAGAAAACGACTAGTGCCAACACATGCTGACCAGGGGAAATGACAACTTTTGCCAGTGATTACAGTCTCATTTCAAAAAATGGGTGATTCTCTTTGAGGAACATTAGGTCAGTCTCTCAGCATTAGAATTCCAGTCATCTAAAATTCTCATAGAAAGAAACCTTTGGTGAGTCTGAACGTGGCCTACAAATTTATTTATAACTTTAGCTATGCTTCTGTTATCCATGATATAACTCAAAATGCCAGCTATCTGATACTTGAACCTCAATTCACTTGATAACATTTTCAAAAAATGTTAGAAGCAGGTAAGTTGGCAGCCTAGCTCTACCAAGACAGGGTAGGCAAGTCCTTCATAATTCCGGCTTTACAATTAATGTCTGTCAGAGATACTGGGCCAAAAGGCTGAAAATAGATGTTCCAATATATTGAGAGAAATTGGGGACTGTCCAGGCAGCCAGTTGTCTGTTATTTTTTATTTATTTATTTATTTATTTATTTTTTTAGTTTTGGAAGTTGTTTGCTCTGCACTTCCTGCTTATTCGGATATATTTATCTTCCTCAAGTCTCTGATGTGGTTGAAGACTAGATAGTTATAGTGTCACAGTTAAGTTTTAAGTTGCTTAAGAATTAAAACTATGTTCTAGATTTAAGATGTTTTTAAGTTGGTAATGCAAGTTAGGATGGAAACTGAGTTAAGTATAGAACTTTAAATTTATGGAGATAGATAGATAATAGAATATTAATATCACTTACAAAATATGTATGGACTGGACATTGGGAAAGTATGTTGTACCTTATAATTTTCATAATTGTGGTCTAATTATTCCAAAAAAATATGAGTTCTGGGAGAAGGGAAAGAGGGTGGGAGGATGGCGCCAGGAGGAGTGGAGGGAGGGGACTGGGATGGAGATATAACTTGAAGTAATAAATAAACATTATAAAAATGTTATGTCAACCTAATATTTTTATTACATGAGATCCTGTGGTTTAAGATTAGAAAGGAAGAATTCCACCTGTAAGTTACCAAGAGCAGCTACACATTGTTTCTGGAATTAATGTTCTTCATCTATGTTTTTAAACACCATCATTAATATGCATGCTTAAAGCTCTTCTGGAAAAACAAATTGGCTAGAGGGATAAATTACATTGGCAGAACTCAATTCACATTCAATTATGTTATTGCAGAAATAAGAAGAATGGGATATATAGTAATCTTTTCTATAGTCACCTAGTTTTTCATTTGACAAGATGCTGAGTAAAATATTTTAACCTATTTTCATGCAAATATCAAATGTAAAAAGCAAAAAAAATTAATAACAGTTCTCTAAGATGAGTTGGACACTTTGTTCACAATGTCCCTTTTAACCTTCAGAACACTTTTGTATACTAATGTTATTTTCATTTTGCAAGTAAGAACCTATGAAATATGGAAATCAAAAATTATTTTCTCAAAATAACACAACTACATACTGAGACAGGATTACCTTGGTCCAAGTCCTTCCATTTCCCAAAGGAGGAACAAATTGTAACATGAAAAATAACTCCTTCATCGGGGCATTTGAACTGTAGACCAAGTACGTACAAGGAATTTTGTTCTTCATGATTTACAAATGAATCGCAGAAAGATTTGTGCAAGCTCCTGCATCAACACTTTAAGATGCTGCTAACAGACTTTGTATCGTCTCCCCACCATTGAAATAGCAAAAGTGGTCCTGTTCTCCTGACATTAACAAATTCTGCAATTGGGTTCAACTTCCCCCACAGCAGATTATCCTATGTTGACCAGAGAGGCAGGGCACTTGAGAGATGTCTCTCTCTGTACATGCTGCTAATTCTGATAAGCACAGCTGGGCATAGGGGACCTCTTTTCCTAAATTCCATTGCCAAGTTGAATTTCATGATCTTCACTGGCAGGTGATCAAATGTGAACTACTAATTTACTGCCAAGTTATCTCCAGCAGCTGTTGAAAGGCATCATTCAGAATGCAAATATACTACTTCTTAATCTATGGGAAACTGTTGCATTGATGGATGGCTTTTGAAGCAGTTTAGGAGGCACTGCTTATGCACTATAGTGTTACAGAAAAAGCTAAATGTGGGTGCCATTTGTGTTTATTTCTTTTCTTTGCGGCAAACAAACACTCCAGGATGTATTGGAGACCTGGACAAAGAGGAGAAATGACCAAAAAATTATCTACTTCAACTATTCCTTCTATAGAAATAACATTGAGATTGCAGAGTAAAACAAAGTCTATATTTCAGATAATGTCTTCTTAGTGTCTAAAACTAGATCACCACAGATGATAGCAGGAGACAGCAGTTTTGGTTATAAAATTTTTGTGATTGTAAAGTAGTATCAGCATCAAAATCTATTGTTGATCCTGCCTCCAAAACATATGTCTTCTAGACATACACTACAGATATAAACTGCCAATTAAACTGTACTTCTTCAGATGCCCCAAATTAAATAGGCATATATAAACATTGAAAGTAAAGATTCATATATCTGAAAAAAACATATGATGTTTGCTCTTTGTGGCCTGGAGAACCCCCACTCAATATAATTTTTATCCAGTTTCATCCATGTAACTGAAAATGTCTCAATTTCAGTTTTTTTTTTCAGCTGAAAAAATTTCCATTGTGTATATATGCTACATTTTTTATTTACTCATCAGCTGATAGAAAACTGAGCTGTTTCTATTTTGTAGTTATTATAACTAGAACAGCAACGAACACGGATTAGCAAGTATCTCTGTAGTTGGATAAAGAATCCTTTGAGTTTATGCTCAGGTATAGTATAGATGGATCATATGGAAGCTCTGTCTCTGGGTTTCTGAGGAACCTCCATAATGATTTCCAGAGTGTCTGTACCTGTTTCTTCCTAATTTTATTCACTGTGAAAAAGAAAATCCACCTTTAGTATAAGGGTTTTTATAGATCCACAGTTTTTAACCTTTTGCCTCATAGTACCTCAGCTGTATTGCTTTGTGCCTGTATCTGTGGAATACATGGCAAAGGAAACCTCTTCAAATCATAACAGAGAGTAAAGAGATACAAGCAGGTAGAGTCCCAACAAGGCCACACCCCCAATGTCCTAGTTTATTTTCATGTAGCCCCATCTTCTAAATTTGCATCACTTCTTGATATTACCAGAGTCTTTCAAACAATTAATACTTGAGGAATTTGAGAACATTGAAAATTTAAAAACTTGCAATTCATTTAGCTCCCAGATAACAGAAACCTTCTAGAATGCATAATATGTTAAGAATTCACTGGATCATTGAACAACTTTGATCGCTCTTTCCAGTTGAATGAACTCATTAAATAATGGCTTAGTGCTTATTACTAGAAAATTGTTTACAAAGGAAACTGGGACTTGAGCAAAATGTGTAGAGATCGCCTCTTACGATAACTGCCAGAGTTAAGGCCAAAGAAAAAGTCTCATCTGTTCTTGTTTTCTTAGGCAGTGGAGCTATTACTTCAGAATTTAAAATCAATTCAAGTAATTATTAGGAAAAGAAAAGGAGGAATATATTTCATAAGAAAGTGGTTAGAAAAGGGATGATATGTTCACCTGGAGAGACTTTCTAGCCTGGCTTTGCACACAGCAGAAGAAAATGTTAATTTTGAGTATGTTTAGAAATTCTCTTACTCAAGTTACCTTAAGTAGCCATATTTTGGGATTTTTTTCCATTCTGTATGAGCCAACATATAAAAGGAGGAAAATGTTTCCATTCATTTGCATGTCTACGTCTGCCATTCCCTGATCATATCACTAGACATCACCACTGTGATAATTAATCTTCGCTGTGAACTTAACAGCATTTTTAATCACCTAGGAGACACATCTCAGGAAATGTTGGTACATGCATTTTTACTGAGGTTAGAAAATACACTCAAACATGGGTTCCATGTTCATGCTGAAAGAGAGGGAAAGGGCAGGGAATTCTGGTGCACCCCCTTCTAACTCTCTCTTATTGACAGTGGACACTGTATGACCAGCTGTCTCACATGCCTGTTGCTTCCAGTGCAACTGCCCTAAGCACTATTAAACTCCCCATGATGGACTGCACCCTCACCTGTGAACAAGAATAAATATTTGTTGCCCTTTGTTAGGTCCTTTTTAAAATAGGAATGTATGCTAAGCCATATAACTCTCATAATTGTGGCCTATTTATTTCTGTTGTTTTGTATTGTATTTATAGTTATAAGAGAAAGAACCATTTGTTGGACTGAAAGGGAGAGCTGTTGGGGGGAAAAAGAAATACCTTAAACTAAAAAAAAAAAAAAAAAAGGTAGAGGATGGGGGTTGATGGTGAGGAGGGTGGAAGGATAGGACTGGAGGGGGGAATAGGGAGGAGGTTGTGATTGAGATGTAACTTAAAGAAATAAAAAATAAATTATTTTTTAAAATCTGGCAAAAAATAAAATAAAATAGTAATAACAAACACTATTAATATATTTAGTTCTCTTAGATGCCCAACTCTCTGTATTAGTAATCTACCAAAGTCTGTGATACAAAGTGTGGCTTTGATTGGGACAAAAATATATCCTATATTTGTTACCATCACATCAGGAATCTGAGGCCATATCTATTGCAGTTAACAGCTTCTGCTCTATGTTCTCCAAGATCCAGCATTACTGAAGCCCCTGATCTCTAAGAACACTTGGTGGTTTAAGAATAGCAAGCTATCTAAAAATAAAACATTCTTCAACTTTCAAAGTTTTGTTACACTAACCAAAGAAATCCTGGGCTAACTGAAATTATCCATGGGTAGAATGAATGTGATGATGCCACAGTGTCAGAAAATGAAGTACAGCACAAGAAGTTTGTATTCACCAGTCAAGGATAATGGACAAATGTGGCTTCTTCCAGCACCTCAAATAATGCTACCATTTCTTCTCATGGAGTGTAGGTTTCTATGGATTCAGTAGGAAAGAAGAGAAACTTGGAGACCACAGAATTGTCATAGAGTTTAGATGACATAAGTCTAGAAGTGTAGGATTAACAAGCACGATTGTTGGAGAAAGGTCTTGTACCACCCTTTCTGAGGCACTCTCTAGTTGGATAATAAAAATTGCTGATGGCCACTTAGCTGGACAGAGAGAGAATAGGAACGTGAAACTTCCTGGGACTAACTAAGGAACCCTGGGAAGAGACAGAGGAAGCTCTCACTTCTCTCCAAGACTTTGAAGCACCAGGACGTCTCAGTACAAGATCTGCAGCAAGCTACGTGGCTCGTTGGGATTAGGTGGTCAGGTTAATTTAGATTAGCTAGTTGAGAGTCTCTCCAGCTAAGGCCTAAGCATTGAAATATTAAAAGGTCTTGGTGTATTTAATTATTGGTAAAAGGGGGTTTCAAGCCTCCAGTTAAGGTGAGTCAAGATTGCCAGGCCTACTGGCCTCCCACCACAGACCTCCAGCTAAGGCATTTCTGCAGGCCTCCCACTAGGCTACTGCCTGCTGCTCTGCCAGCCTAATATAACAGTTTATTGTAATTAATAAATATATTTGAACTATGTTGTGGTTTCAAAACATGATTTTCATTTTGTCATTAATTTATCAATTCAATAAATATTTATTGAAAATGTCCACAACGTAATGCTTATATAAAGTAAGAAATTAATCATGTAAATATCACTGTTCCCATAGAATTTACATTCAATTAGAACACTATGGGAAATAAACACAGTTAATAAGTATATTATATAGAATATTTTCTATATATATATTCTATATATATATATTATATAGAATATATTTTTCTCTTAAAGAGAAAAATTATCAGATGAGAATTGTGGATGATGGTGGTTGAAATTTTAATACACTGTTCATAATGAGCATCAAAAAAGTATGACATCTTAATAAAACCCAAATAAGCAAACTATGTATGAATCTGATCTGCAAGCCTGAAAGAGAGGAGTTAGTGCAAAATTGAAAACAAGAAAAGGGTCAGAACATTCAAGGTAGAGTGTAGTAAGGACAGAACAATGATTGGGGACACTAGTCTATGAAGCAACATTACAGAAGACACTAAAACTTTTAGTAGTTAAGGCACAATATACAATACACTATTTTTAAAAAACTTGATGAAAATAATTTTTCAAGAAATACATAAAAAAATCATATCAGAATTTTCCAAAAAGCAGGTGGTGAGAGTTTTTGTTCCTTAAACAACGACAACAACAAACATCTATGTTACGTGAACATGTTTTTGTTTTAATCCCAAGCGTGGGATATGGGCTACTTCACTCTATCCAATTACCTATGATTGTCTCATGCTGCAGCAGGGTTGTGATTTTGACAGCTACAGATAGTTAAACTCTGAGGACTCTGGAGAGGATATAAATGCCAGAGCCCAGAGGGAGCTTGGAGAAAGAGGAGCTCAGAGAAAGAAAGGAAGAAGGGAGGAGCTCTGAAGAAGGAAACTGCTGCTGCTCCCTTGAGCTGTTCCTGGTTCATCCTTCTGATGTGTTTGTTAGTGGTTTGATGGATGGCTGTATATCCTGATGAATGAGACTGATATTGCACCAAAGAACCCGACAACCCTAACCAGCAGGAAATAGCTTAAAGGCAACTATGTCTCTTACCCCTCTAACCTTCTTTCACTCCCACCCAGTGTTGGAGAGGTTGGAAGGAATAATGTTGGAAAAGAGGAAAAAAATTAAGAACCCAAATAAAATATATTTTAAACATATATGCAAACAGATAAGATCTGGCTCTGCATTTTCATGAACTTGTCTTAACTGCTTCAAATTAAACCTTATTTACAAAGGCAGATGACCACTCTTGAGTCATAATGTGAATTCAATCCTTTTAAGTTGTACAAAATTATTATTTTGTGTCATTTATCAAATATTTACCAACTCCTCTAATTTTGCCCCACCATGACAGTGCCTCTGTTCTCTCACCCTGCCTCAGATCTCAGGCTCAGGAAATCTATGCGCTGGAAAGGAGAAGAGAAAGAACACATAGTACAGATGAGAGGAAGAATACTCCAAAAGGCTAGGGATGGTGACAAACATACCTGAAATCCCAGTACTCAAGAGGCTGAGGGAGCATGTGCTGGATAGTCTTATATCAACTTTACACAAGCTGGAGCTATCTGAGAGGCAATTAGAAATTGCCTCCATAAGATCGGGTTGTAGGCACGCCTATAAAGCATTTTCTTCATTAGTGATTGAGTGGGGAGGGCTCAGCCCATTTTAGGTGGTTCCATCCCTGGTCTAGGTGGTTCAGAGTTCTATAAGAAAGCAGGCTAAGAAAGCCAATCAGTAAGTAACCTTCCTCCATGTCTTCTGCTTCAGCTCCTGCCTCAAACTATACTTTTCCTGTGGAAGAGGTAGGACAACATAATGGAGTTGGTTCCCTCTTAATCTTTATGTGTGATTAGTGGATTGAACTCTTGTTTGTGGGCAAGAACTTTTACCCACTGTCCCCCAAGGATTTTATCGTTTAATTGAAAAGGAAAGCAGCAACTTTGCAAAGTGCTCATCTACCTCATCCTGATATCCTATCAAAATGGATAGGAAAGGGTGACAAAGCAAGGATAGTCAAAAAGATTGTTGCTTTCTGGCATGGCATCTTGGAGGAAGTACATGGCTGTTAGTGTTGGATATTTTAGATGTGTGGTACCTCTTAACTAGTCAAATAAGCTAGTGGACTAGTCAGGCAAAGGGTCGCAAACAGAGTAAGAGAAGAGATTACATTTGGAGATACTAGTGTGCATGTTTTTTGGCACTCAAACTAATTCACCTTCCTCCCCTTTTCCAGACATTCAAGCATTTGTTCTGGAAATTTGCGCTGGGAGACTATGCGTAATGAGTCTCTTCATATGACAGGGCAGCCCTATGTTGTGTCATCCTTCATTCCTTAACATTCTCCAGTACTCTATCAGTGTTTATAAAGGAAAAAAAAAGTAAATATAGTTCTGTACATGAAATACCCTTTGGTAAATACCTTTTGGTAGACTATGGGAGGGAGTCTGTGGTTTTATCTTGGCACATTTCAGTGTAAAGATTGGTGGCTTATTTAGAGGAGTGGTCAAAACTTTAGTAACAGGATCCATTACTTCCAAATACTGCTTCAAAATTTCTGCCTGAATATAATGTACTAATGACATTCCAATCTACAGACCATCTTCAGTGGAGAAAAGTTGAGGTTCAGAGAGAGAAAGAGAGAGAGAGAGAAATCTTCCTTTAGTTATAAAGGCTTATCATTTCATATAAGAATCCTGAGCTGTAATACTTTTCCACATACTTGGAGAGTTTTATATACACGCAATTGTTGTCACTTAAGTGATGCTGACTTTCATACTCATTTGGCTACTGTTTAAAGCTGTGAAATCAGACTGTAGTCTGGTTTGACAAGTTGTCATAGCAAACAAGCCATTGGATTTGTCTATCCCAGCTGAGAAGAGAGAATGGTTTATGTCATGAGATGATCTGGGCTGCTTACTGTTGAGAAGTCATAGGAGTGGATTCCAGAGAGTAAACAAGGTAACCTTTGAACCTGTGTGATACGAAAGCATCTACACAAAACAGATGAACTCTAATTCTGGAAAGTTTACAGAACACAGAGAAAGTAGTAAACCAATTTGACCTTGTATTTCAGTTTCTCTAAATGCTGAACTACTAAACAGTATATTGTATGATTTACCCATTTCCATAAATATTACTTAGTGGTTAACTGATAGCTTTTGCCCTTATTTTTACAATATAATAATATATGTAATATAATAACCAAAATAGCAATATATTAGTTTAATGTGAAAACAAGAAACTTTTTTCATATTATTTGTTTTAAAAGTGGAAATATTTATACAATTTGAGGAGAATATAGGGATGAGTTATCTATTTTACATGAAATAGAAATTAATAATGTCAAAGAACTCTAATTCAGGAAATCATAAAAAAATTCAACACAGTTAGACTTGCCAACATCAAAGGGAAACATATGATAAACTGGTTTTACAGTGGTACTGAATATTCATTGAATTATAATTCATGTGATTTGAATTTCTATAATATCTGCATTAATGATTGGAAAATTTAATATGATAATAGGGATAAAGTAGATGATGAGCAGAATAATTGGGCAAATAATTGAGAAGACTAAGGGAGCAATTTTCCTGAGGAAAGAGGCAGTTACAAAGACATACATGACAACTCAATGAGATACAAATGTAAATGATGAAACCTTCACAAAAGCCTTGGAGGAAAATGCTTCCCACCCCCACCCCACCCCATGGAGGGCTGATTTGTACTGGCCTCCAGGTGTAATATTACATGCACTGATGAGCTGATCAACAGAACAGAACTTTTATCCAGCTGTAATCAAGAGTGATTGATGGTTGGGACAAAAAATGTTGATTATCCTGACAAGTTCACTGATGCAGAGACAATAAACCCTGCTTGGGAAATGGATAGAATCTCTTCAGAGATTACTTTTGAAACCTTATTTTAAAAGAACTCTAAGGAAAGGTTAAAACCCCTGTGGACTGGCCTGATCACTAATAAGCTGGATAAGAATAAGTTTGCCATACAGCTTTCTACATAAATCTCCTGCAAAGCTCATTTGTGCTAAGGATAGAAGTCCATCTACAGACTCTTACATGTGATTATATAAAAATCTCTTGTGTCTCAAAAGCATCAAAAAAAAGCACACAAACCTAGAAAAGAGGACTGTGTCCTGCTTCCACCTGCCCTACTCTGCACCCAATGACTTGGATCCTTAATCTTTTGATAATCTGAGATGCTTCCTTAGTCCTCCTGTTTGGTTTCCTGGACTCAACAACTAAGAGCATAGTCTGTTCTTCCAGAGAATCCAGGTTCCTCTCCTAGCATCTACACTGTGGCTAACTACTGTCTATAATTCCAATTATAGAGGCTCCCACGCCATCTTCTGGTCTTTTTAGGTACCAGACATGCACATGGTATACATACATCTATGCACGCAAAACATGAAATAAATAGAAAATAAAATTTTTAATTAAATTTAACTTAATTTAATTTTTTAATTAAACAGAAAAAGAAAAAAAAATACTTTTAAGTTTTGTTTTTTGAGCTGACTTGACAGCACTGGGTTTTCCAATCAGAAATCAACAACTAGTGTAGCTGAGAGACAAAGTGCCAAAATGTAAACTTGGAAAACATGCTATTCAACACAAAAGACCTACCCAGGCCTGTGGACACACAGGCACAGCCTATAATCTGTCAGCATACATCCCAGAACATGACTCATAGAGGTGACCCAACAACCTACTTACATCTAATCCAGCTGTCTTTCACACAGGTCTGACAAGCAGAATGGTCCTGACAGAGAGTTCTTCAGAAAGACAGGCACTGAATGAAAAGACCATGATGTTCAAGCAAAAACCGTGACTTACTGTGAGTCCTACAGACTAACAGATTCTCCTGCAAAAGAGATGTGTCAAATCTGACTGAAAATCTACCTTAGACCAGACCACTCAGAAGGTCTTTAGGAAGCACCATCAATAACAGACTTAAAGAGATCAAGAGTCTCTAATAGATGAATCAGCCCTTTGTATTTAAAAAGTAGAGATTGTCCTGAAATGAATTAATGAGTGCCTTGTATCAACAGAAAATAAACACACACACACACACACACACACACACACACGCACTTACACAAAAAGATTATCACTTCAAACAGGAGTGTATTTTCTGAGGAACAGCAACTATATTTCCTATTTGATATTTTTTAAGGTGATTTAACATTCAAAAGGGAAAACCACATGGCTATATTATGTTTCCCACATGAAATGAAAATGACCTTTGGATTAGAGTTTGTAAGCCTTCACCTCATATTGTATTTAGGATTTACATCATAAAGTAGATATCTAGTAATTTAATTTTAAATATGTAGTTAATTTAAGATAGTATCTCACTATATTACCCAGGCAAGCATTAGACTCACATTTGCCTGCCTCAGCCTTCTATTCTGGGCCTGACTTGGTGGACAATTTTATTAAATTATTTCTAAATTTTTACTTAATTATATGTATTTATTGTATATATGAGTATACACATGTGTGGGCACACTATGTCATGACATGCATGGATAGAGACCAAGTTGTGGGAGTCAGTTCTTCCTTTCCACCAAGGAACAAAGTCAGATGGTTGGAGGTGGTGCCAAGTACCTTTACTTAATGACGTATCTGGTTGGCCATTGGTTACTCATCTTAAGTTACATATTCTGGAACTTGTTAGCTTAAAGAGGAGCCCAAAGCAACCAATTCCCAGGCAACTGTTCACAAGGTGTCTACTTCTGGTGGACAGGTTTCTGTCCTGTCACTCTCTTCCCCAATATTGCTTTCAAGTTTGGATGGAAAACACATTCTTAGTGCTGGGTCAATAGGAAACTTTCTCCTAGGACATTCAGTAATATCACAATGTGAGCATAAGATCTACATACTCTCCCACTACTCAGCATATTTATAGACAAAAAACACTGCCAGATGTGGGCAAGGAATACTTAGAAAGAAAAAAAAAACCCTTAAAATGGAATTTACACTTTGAGAAGAGAAGTGAAATGCTAAGCTACACAAAGGTAAAACTATAGCATTTGATATTTTGCTTTATAAAATTCAAGAATAATTACAATGGGGATATTTAGAGTCCTTTTAAGTAACTAGAAGCTGGAGAGATGGCTCTTTGGTTAGGAGCAGTTACTGAACTTTCAAAGTATCTCACTTCAGCACCTAGTACCAACATGATAGCTCAAGAACACCTGTAAATCCAGTTTCAGAGGACATTGTTTTGAACCCCACATTCATGTGGGTCACATGAGCTCATGAATGCACACACACATCCACAGAAATACAATAGCTAGATAGACAGACAGACAGACAGATAGATAGATCTTTTTGAGATAAGATGTAAATGAACAGGTCTTTGATGTTAATATAACCACCAGTTTTTATTTAAGTGATATTTAAGTATCAGCCCTAAATAATGTTGATTTGTATATTAAAAGGATTTTTACCACATAATATAAACAGCAGGTAATTGAGCAATTTGGTTACTTGTAAAGAAAAATGACTGCTAACTTAGTCTTTATGTGCACTGTAGAAACTCTAAATTAAGATAAACTGATTGATTTTACTATATCCCTGGGTTCAAAAATTTAGAACATTAATAATAACTTCTACTATACAACACCATTGGGGAATCTACTAATGATATTGGTGATGATCGTAAAGATCTTCCTTTAAAAGTTCAAAGGCCAAATATAATCTTAATTTTGTATCAATATACAAAGATCAATACCGATGTAGTCCAATACAATCTTAATTTTGCATTAATATGCAAAGCTCAATACCAATTTAGCCAAATATAATATTAATTTTGTATCAGTATACAAAGGTATAAGGGTATATTCAATAATCTGTCCTTTTTTCTTCATCTTTCCTATGTTATGTTTATGTCCCATTTTTTGTCAAGTCTGTTGAATCCTACACAGGAGAGAAAGAAGGATAAAGGAAAGAAAAAAAGAGAAGTCCCTGGGTCTAACCTCCAAAACCCATTTAACAAGACCATTTAATAGCTTGTAATCTCTTCCCCTAAATAACAAGATTTTCTATTATCCATCAAATTATCAAAGGGGGGAAAAACACCCTCCCCACCTTCTGGGGATGGGATGTCACTCTCTTAAAATGACTTCCTGCTGATTTGGGAAGTAGTAAACCAGTTGGGGCCCAAATAAGAATGGAAAAATGGTTAAAAATGTTAATAGAATCATTTGATTTTCAGTCCTTTTCTGCTCAGCTATTTAATTATATTTGGCCACAATGGTATTGACCCTTGTATACTGATGCAAAATTAAGATTGTAGTGGGCTTCGTAGGTATCGATCTTTGTATATTGATACAAAATTAAGACTGTATTTGGCCACATTGGTATTGATCTTTGTATATTGATACAAAATTAAGGGTAACGCTTTTTAAAGGTATTGTACCTAGTAATGCTTAAAAAAATATGAAGTTTTGGCCTTTTGCTATCAACTGTCATAAACTGTTTAGGATAATTAAGAAATTCAAACTAATAGTCATGCAAGCTTGTCATTTTGTGAGGTACTAAGACAGTCTATCACAGTTATTTTCTAAGCTAATCAGAAATCAAGTTGCTAAGAGACAAGCAACATTTGCTTATCTAAATATAAGAGGTAGATAGGGTGTCTTCAAAAACTTCAAGAGATCTGCAGAATATGGCATTCAAAGATGTTCTCTTAACTTAAGATTTTTTGATATCGAGACATGTCAGCTCCTGACAGCACCCCCCCATTCTACTCCAAGTAGAAGATGAGCATTGAAGAATCTCCAGTGGGAGATGGTTGAATTAGTGGCAAGCCTGCCTCTTGGCCAGAAAAACCCCTTGCTTCAACTGTAGACAGAATGCTGTCCAAAAAGGACAAAACTTGGAATCAGGTAGATTGACAGCCTAGCTCTGCCAAGACAGGGTAGGTAAATCCTTCATAATTCCTGCTCTATAATCAATGTCTGTCAGAGAAATGGGGCCAAACGGCTGAAGATTGATGCTGTAATGTATGGAGAGAAAATGGGAACTGTCCAGGTAGCCACTGGTATGTCATTTCTTAGTTTTGGAAGCTGTGGGCCCTGCACTTCCTATATAATCATACATATTTATCTCTCTCAGGTCTCTGAGGTGGTTGAAGAATAGATAGCTAGAGTCTCATAGCTAAATTTTGAGTTGTTTAGGAATCAAGAGGGTGTTCTGGATCTAAGAAGATGTTTTTAAAATTGTGAGGCAAGTTAGTATGAAAGCTGACTTAGATATAGAACTTTAAACTCATGAAGATGGTGAGATAGTAGAATGTTAAAGTCAGTTGCCAAATACATATGGACTGGACATTGGGAATGTATGCTAAGCCATATAACTCTCATAATTGTGGCCTATTTATTTCTGTTGTTTGGTATTATTTTTATTGTTATAAGAGAAAGAACCATTTGTTGGACTGAAAGGGGGAGCTGTTGGGGGGAAAAAGATATACTTTAAACTTAAAAAAAAGAGGGAAGAGGATAGAGGGTTGAGGGGGAAAAGGGTGGGAGGGTGTGACTGGAGGGGGAGTAGGGAGGGGATTGTGATTTGAGATGTAACTTGAAGAAATAAAAAATAAATTATAAAAAAAGTTCAAAGGCCTCTGAGCTATGCTGTCTTGTGATAATATTCTGTTCCCTCTGTTGCTTCATCAAATAAATTCCCAGAAGTAATTAATGTTTGGTAGTCCTGAGTGTTAAGAAAAAAAATACTACATTAAAACTTGGGGAAATTGAGTTTTAACGTGTAGATAAAATGTCAGTGTGTCTATGCTTAAACTGTGAGTGGGACTGAATGGAAGTAACCTGGGTCTTTGTGTGTAATGTCCACATTTTATCCATACAATGATCTGATTCCTGCCATTAATCCACTGAAACTCAAGGCTATCTCTTTAGGACATCCTGGTTTATGAAGATGATCTTTATCCATGTCACTTTGCAACATCCTACGCAACATAATACCATTGTCATATTGTGATCTGATCTGGACTGCAGGAGGGATACACAGTTGAAAAATGAACATTGCCCCTCATTAGCCAACCATATTTATTTTGAATGCTCAATTTGCACAACCTGGAATCACCTGACAAGGGTCTTCATTTAGAAATTGTCTAGATCAAGTTGTCCTGTGAATATGTTGATGGACAGCACACTGTGGGGACCACAATTACCTGGGATTGGAATCCTGGATTAGATGAGAGGGGAAAACTATCTGAGAACTAACAGCCAAGCACCATGAATGCAGCTCTTCTGTCCCTACTCCTGACTGTGGATATGATGTCTCAAGCTGCTATTGTTGTGACTTTCCCATACTGATGTTTTAGATCCTGGAACTGTGACATAGGATTCTTTCTCCCCTAAATTGCTTTTTGTGAGGGCATTTTATCACTGAAACAGAAACACAACCAGAACACCTGCTATTGGCCACCTGACCACTTACAAATCTCTTGTAGTATATCTTAGCATATATAAAGGATTTAGCAATCTCTTTGTCCTCTAACATAAAATAAAACTCTGTTATTATGAGTTTGACTCAAAAAGCACATTTGTATTCCCTGGTTTGGAACTTGAGATCTTATTTCATGTTCTACAAATAATCATTAAGTATTCATTATTCTCTTCATTCATTTCCTTCTTGGATATCATCTTATATCCATGTTGGCCCAGTATTAAGTTGCCTTTCAAAAGCATGATAAAATAATCGAAGTATAACCTTTCAGCCTTTAATTGGAAGTTTTTATGTAATGTAATGTATATTTGTACAAATATTAAAATATTTTATTCAATAAAAAGTTTGTATAAAGATAAGGCAACCTGATTTAAATTAATTCAGTATAATCTATGATGCTTAAAAAGTTATCTGCAGTGCTCTAAGTGGAAATTGTAGCATATTGAAAACTAGTAGAGTTTAATAACAAACTACATAGTTTTTTTAGTATGAAGGGTTAAAACATAAATAAAAGCTTAGAGAGGGAGAGGAAATTGAATTTTCATGATCTAGAGATGTAAACAATGGTAAACTATTATTTTTACTGGAAAGGGAAGAAACTTTGAAATGTAAAATGGTTCCTGTGGCAAAAACACTTTCCTAGTGACAGAAAATTCAATCAAGCATACAAGTGAATTACAATATTTCTCCAGAACATTCCAGGCTTAAAAACAGAAACAAAAAAAAAATCCAGATTTACCTGGAAATAATAACTAGGCAGTGGTTTGAGGATTAAGAGGGTTTTCCTTGGGATTAAAATATTATGGTATGATATAAATGTATGTTGATTTTAAAAGTTTTCTGTATCTAAGGGTTGTATTACTATAATGTGTCAACTGATATATCTAATGTATATTGGCATTCAGCATCTACACAATTTTTAAAATTAGTACTTTAGGACACTGAAGATCAGTAAGCACACAATTCCATTGCTTCAAATACCTTAGTTCTTACTGAAATATAAAGGCATAAGGGTAATTTTGCATCTCTAAGAGAGGGTAAATTGTTACATTTTAATTCTGCAATAATTATATTTACAGAATATGCTTGAAATGTTACCTTTCTTGTAAATCATTAGATCTTTAAATCAACAAGTGAATAAAACTGTCAATAAAAAAATTAATTCTAAGTGCCAAAATAACTTAGAGGGTAAAGGTATAATCTATGATACTTAAAAAGTTATCTACAGTGCTCAAAGTGGAAATTGTAGCATACTGAAAACTAGTAGAGTTTAATAACAAACTACATAGTTTTTTTTAATATGAAAGGTTAAAAATTAAATAAAAGCTTAGAGAGGGATAGGAAATTGAATGCTTATGATCTAGAGATGAGGATATAAGTTGGCCACTGAGCCTGAGGATATAAGTTGGATACTTGGGACCCACATGTTGGATGGAGAGATTGACTCTTACCTTCACATGCAGGTTGTGACAAACATATGCTCATGCACATATATGTATGAATAACTAAACAGATATAATAACAATTATTTAAAAATTAATCCTATGTGGTGAGTTTACATCCAAAATTAAATATAAAGAAAAATGTAAGAGCAATGAATTCATAGGAGCTTAGAAAACACAGTGAAAATGAACTCAATTATGAAATTAGTGTCCAAGGTCCACATTTGGAACCATGGTCAGATTTCCCCAGAAAGCATCCTCCTGGTAGATGTAGAAAGCAACCTCCCAAAGATGGCTAAAATCTCATCCTTTGAAACTACACGTGATGTATGACATGAAAAAGTGGAGTTACATTAGAAGATGCAATTAAATTTGCTAATCAGGTGAATTAACAGTAGGGCAATTATCCTGGACTTATACACTGACCCAATATGATGGGTTGAAATTTAGGAGTTAGGCAGAAGAGTAAATGCACCTAAACAACCATCTGTTATCTAGAGAAGTGGAGAGGATCACAGGCTCTCGGAACTGGAAACCAGAAAGAACTGTTCTTTCTTCTTCAGAGTCCTTTGTAGTAACAAAATCCTTTCAACACCTTGAAAACATCCAGAGAGGCCCATGTTAGACTTCTTGTACCCAGAAAAATATGGTGACATATTTGTGTTCTTCCCAGCCACAGTGTGAAAGGCAACTAATGCACACATTGTCCAGTGATGGCTCAAGCCTGAAAGCGTTAATGATGGCTCATACCTGTAAGCCCAAATATCACAAGAGTTTGACTATGTTCCTTTGACCTCATGCCATACAGCCTCCAAAGCAAAATTATGAGAATAGTAGCCAGCTGTCCCCAATGAACATACATGGGAAACCTAGGTCCCCTAGAAACACTATTAACAATTTAAATATCTTTTATCTTTTAATAAGAAAATAAGATTATATTTGAGAAAATAAAAATGGTATAAGTTCTTGTATTATGGCCTTCAGTTTAATGTAAAAATGATATTTATGAAATGAATTTCACTTAAGGGTTATTGAAAAAAATTTCTAGTTACTAACCATGACTGTGATATCAATCTAGGGGAGTAGGAACACCCTCACAAATTGGAACTATCCTCAGGAAATGAGTGACTCATCACTGGTATGACATATCCAAATCCCTTGCCTGATGTAGCAAATAGAAATCTTCCATTCAGTGCAAGGATCAGTGGATGATAGGTCCAATGACCTTGAAGTATCCTTTTGACTCATAATATGCATAATTGCTTTTTAATAGAGTGGAAAATATTGACAGTGAAATTGCTGGAAGACAGAGATACTAAAGTGGCCTCATCACATGTAAAATGCTGCCAACTTGGTTTGCGGAAGACTTATCATCTTTATTTAGTAATTTTCAAAGTAAAATTTCAGATCAATCTAAGGGGAACAGGAACTAGGAAAAAGCCACTTTGAATAAGGGTGATAGAAACGTGTTTTCATTTATCCAGCATTCATAAATGAGCTCACAACTTACAACACTGGTTTTGAGCTTTAGGAAACATAGGGGCCAGTTCTGAAACAAAAGCCCATCATGGAACAAATAACATTTATCATATCACTTTAATCTTTAGTAATTTAAAACTATGTATAAGCTGTTCAGAAAAGTATAAGTTGAACACATAAATGAAATTTTAAGCAAGCAAACAAATAAATGAAATGTTAACTAAAAAAGAAGTGAGCATTACTAGGTACAATACCTTTAAGAAGCGTTACCCTTAATTTTGTAACAATATACAAAGATAAATACCAATGTGGCCAAATATAATCTTAATTTTGTATCAATATACAAAGATCAATACCTATGTAGCCCAACACAATCTTAATTTTGCATCAATATACAAGGGTCAATACCATTGTGGCCAAATATAATCTTAATTTTGTATCAATATACAAAGGTATAAGACCATATTCAATAATCTGTTCTTTTTTCTTGATCTTTCCTATACTATGTCTATGTCCCATAATGTATGGAGAGAAAATGGGAAATGTCCAGGTAGCGACTGGTATGTCATTTCTTAGTTTTGGAAGCTACAGGCCCTGCACTTCCTATATAATCGTATATATTTATCCCTCTCAGGTCTCTGAGGTGGTTGAAGAATAGATAGCTAGAGTCTCATAGTTAAATTTTGAGTTGTTTAGGAATCAAGAGGGTGTTCTGGATCTAAGAAGATGTTTTTAAAATTGTGAGGCAAGTTAGTATGAAAGCTGACTTAGATATAGAACTTTAAACTCATGAAGATGGTGAGATAGTAGAATGTTAAAGTCAGTTGCCAAATACATATGGACTGGACATTGGGAATGTATGCAAAGCCATATAACTCTCATAATTGTGGCCTATATATCTGTTGTTTTGTATTGTATTTATAGTTATAAGAGAAAGAACCATTTGTTGGACTGAAAGGGAGAGCTGTTGGCGGGGGGGGGGGGGAAATACCTTAAACTAAAAAGAAAAAAAAAGGAAGAGGATGGGGGTTGACGGGGAGGGGGGGGGAAGGGTGTGACTGGAGGGGGGAGTAGGGAGGGGATTGTGATTGAGATGTAACTTGAAGAAATAAAAAATAAATTATTAAAAAAAAGAAGTGAGTTCACAATTCCAATTTACATGTTAGGAAGATGCTACATTTTTTACAAGAAAACATTACATACAAATTATGTGTGTTTGATGTTTCATTTTGAGTAGTTAATATATTATTAGAATTATTCAAGTGAGGCTATGATGTAGCGTTTCTGTTCCAGACAAACTCTCATGTTAAAACCCTCACCATTTAAGGTGATACATTAGGACTTGAGGCTCTTGTTAATGTGATCAGAGCATAAGAGCAGAAACAGGTGTTCCATGGACCTCCTTCATCCATTTTGTTTTGTGGAAGCCTGGCAAGATTGTGTCACCTGTAAGCCAGGCAGCAAATTCTTGCCAGACACTGGAAATAGTGGGAATAGCCTCACCAATTCAAACTACTGGGCAGGTCCCTAGACATTTCCCTTCTATCTCGCTGTCTATGGAATTTCCATTGTACATGGGCTTTAGAAATTGAAGTCTTTGGAGTCTTCTGTTCATATGCAGATCTGAGAGCACACATGTGCGCGCGCACACACACACACACACACACACACACACACACACACACACACACAC
>CAJQZJ010004687.1:12779194-12802129 GCA_907164525.1 Lophiomys imhausi | reverse complement strand
CACACACACACACACACACACACACACACACACACACACACACACACACACTGCCCACAGCACTGGGAGCCTGCTGATATTGGACAAAAGGAGTTCAAGCCAAGGTTTGGTCTTAAATATGTTCTGTCTTACTTCAGAGATGTAATCTATTGAAATCTTCACTGTCTCTGAATTTGATAATAACCAAAGACAAAGTATATGATAGACATTAAGTATTCTCAAGATACTAAAAAAAAAGTAATCTTCAAGTATATGTATCTGTATGCTCAATTTTCTATAGTAAATAACCAAACATAATATGATAAGCTCCCAAATTAAAGAACACATAGTTACATGCTTTCCTTGGATATGGGCATGCTCAGTTGCTGGGGGGTGAGAATCTGAAAACTAAAACCATATAATGAATTTTGTAGTGACTAAGTGGTACACTCACATCTGAATTAAATCTCAACTGGCAAATGTTGCATGAGATGATTTGCTTTCTCCGATGAGGAAGAGGAACCCCAAATGTGTGGTTTATGACAGCTTTCTGAATAGGGTCCATCTGTAAGATGAAAACAAGAAAAACACAACAGATAGAAATAAAGGTTGTCAGTTTCACTGAATATTGATTATTTCATGAAATGTGCACAGATCCTAATTATTGCTTATGTTATAAAGAATGCTTTTATTCTAATAAACGGCATTTCTACTTTCTTGGAAAATAGATAACAATAAGCAGGAAGTGTGATATGATAAGATGAAAATGTTCCCATTAGTGTCTGCACATTAAGTGCTTTTCTCATTTAGGACCAACAATTGCCACAGTTTGATAATATTCATTTATAATTAAAGGTTTATGGAAACTGAAGTTCTTACTAGTTTGAGCAGCCTAACAGAAATGTATTTTTATCACTCTCTAAACCTGAACTTCAAATGATATAATCAACTATGAAAATTAATTATGCACCATTATCTAAGTTTATTCTATGTTTAGTATCATTTAGACCCAAAAAGTACACCATGCAAATCTAGTTTTTTCAGGAATGTACAAACAGAACCATTAGATCACTCAGTAATCCATTTTAGACCACCTCCTGGTTGATGAAAGCCTGGTGAAAATGTGTCACCTATAAACCAGGCAGCAGATCCTTGTCAGACTTTGAAATTACAAACAGTTTGGGATTGGACTTCCAAGCCTCTGAAACTAGTAAGTTTCTATTGATTATAAATTACCCAAGTGCTCTAGGACAGGTCTCTGAAGTTCAAAGTCACCAGGACAGTTCTAGGCAACCACCCTTCTTTCAAGGCAGAAGGAATGTTTTAGTTGCAACAAAAGATTTGAGTTCTATGAGCTAAAAAAATCATCAAATACAAATGGATTATTTTCCTCACAGAAGAAATGAACCAGTTACATGCCCATCTTCTGTAAACTCATATGGGTGAGGCAGAGTCTAGGTGAAATTTCAATTATCTTCATCCTGGTTCAGAACAGGATGAATGCCAAGCTCAATGCCACCAGTCCAACTCTTCACCAAGCATTGTCCTAGGATATATTCCACTATCCCAACAATTAGTGTCAGTTCAAAATGTTGGTCTGCACTATAATTCTTGGATAGGATCATTGTCACTTGTGTTAAATTTAAAGTCATTCTTAAATTCAGTTATGTTCCTTTATCTAAACACAGAAACTATTAAAAAGGGTAGGCTCTTTCCTTCCTTTGGGTCTGCTACAGGACAGTGGTGAAAAAGGCAAGGGGTCTGATGTATAATTCTTCTCCATATATACTACCATGTTTTACATTCCAAACAACTTTTTATCACTCCTTCAATCCTTACTCATCCCTGTTTCCACAGAAACAAAAAGAACAGAGCACCAAGTCTGAGGCCTCAGTGGCCACACAGACAGCTCGCTCCACTTCCTGGGGTTAGTCTTACGTCTTTTAAAATGTCATCCCATGCTTCTACAACACACATGCAGAATTGTTTTCCCTGTATCCTTCAGGTAAAATGCAGAATGAGTGTGCTAGGTTCAGAGGAGTTGGTCCTACTGAGCTTTCTCCTAGGGCAGAAATTAAATTGTTCCCATGACACATTAAGCCTTAATAATTAATGAGCAAGGGATATTGCAGTTCTCCTGTAATGATACTTTAAAATATAAACATCCTGCATATATATATATTATAATATTTATTTATATATATATATTAAAGATGTGCTCCAGAAATAAACAGCACTGGTTTTATCTCATAATGGTGAGCAGGTTATTATCTTGGTGTTTCTGTAACATTGAAGAAGCAGTGTCTACATGCAACCCAGAATTATGTGGGAGGTTTTTCAGATCCAGATACTGCATGAAAAATGTGACATATTCTCAAAATCCTTTTGTCTGAATTAAATGATGCTCTGATCACTATGAATATAAATTCAGATTTCAAAATGAAAGAGGCATATTCATAAGCACTTAATCATCCTATATAATTTAGCAGTGGTGGAAAGATTTAACTGAATTGTATTTTATAGATAAATGTCAAAAAGGATGAGTGACATTTTCAAAAACCCTTGAAACTTCAGGAATCTAGATAAACACAATTACTAATATCTAACAACTTTAACAGTGAAAATTAATAATAATGTCCTATACACAAATGCATACATGGAGTCATTATGAAGGGCAGAGTGGAGTCAGAATTATAACCAGTTTTTTAACACTAAAATGATATTAATAATATTAACTAAGTGACAAAAGACATGACAAACACTAAACCTGTTCTCTAATATTGGACCAGGGATTCTCACACAGTCAGTTTACTCAGTTTTCTAAAGTTATGAATGTTACCATATTTGCTTACAAAGAAGATCACATATATTTTCATCCCATAAATTAGAGGATATGATCTGTTAAATAATCACATCTTATAGTGTGTGCATATCAACATCAGAATTCTACAAAATAAAGAATGAAAGCAACCAGCATGGTTATGAGACATAAAAAGAGGGGTTCTTGGGTAAAATGTCCTTTAGAATAATCAGAATTCCAATATAGACATTGATAGGACACAATGGGAAATTAAATTCTTAGAGCCATCTACAATAAATGTGTTCAAATGATGATTCCTACAACAATGTAAATACAACTTTGTTCTTTTGCTTTTAAATTTGTTATGATTTTCCAATGTAAACAGCAGTGTAAGAAGAGAAATTTATTTTGAAAATGTGAATGAAATATTAAGATCCCCACAAAAATAAAGGATACAGAACACTGTAATACAGAAAAACTTCATGCATGGAGCCTTAAAATATACCCGAAGGACACAACATGGCACTCAAAACAAAAGCGAAAGGATTGTAAAAATTCATGTGGTATACAGTGGTCTACATGTCTGGTTTCTAAATAGCAGTATTTTAAAGGGCAGAATTTCAAAACTCATTAACTTGATCCCAAACACAAATGAAAGAGAATAGCACTCTATCTCTTTCTATGCTTTCCCCATCTCTACAGCAAAATTACATTTCAAACTCAGCCTATGTACTTATTTAAAGCCAAATGACCATGTTTTTCTTCATTTCAGACTTATGGCACTTTGTATTCTATCTAAGAGCCAGGTTTTCAATACTTCCCCCTCTAGGCTTTCTGTTACACATATTCATAAATGAGCATGTCCCAGGGCTTACAGCCCCATGCCCTGTTCTCTGCTTATGGTCACATGTCATTTGAGCATGGAAGAAGTTTAATCCTAAGTTTACATTTCTGCTCTAACATATCTCCTCTCCCTTTGTCCTATTATTGTTGTGGATTTTAGATTTTAAATCACAGAATAAGAGCTTAAATGCCAGGAAGTCTGAAAATGTAAAGGCTGTCCCCTTTATTTTTTCCAGAAATATTTCTACTGATATTTCTAGCAATCCCAAACAACAACAACTCTAAAGGTGATACCAGGATCACTTCTTGGGTGCTTCAGGGTAATGATTAGTATTTTCATCCTAGTGTTCTGAAGACCTGTCTTATATGCTCATGTCACAGGACTAGTAAGTGCAAAGCCAGCTACCACTCATCAAACTCCTATGCTCCCTTGTGGTGCTCTTGGGTACCATGACCATATATTTTTCCATGAATCAACATCTACGAATTTGTGCTCTCAAAACCCATATCAATAATTACATATTTCAAGAAAATGCAATTCTACTATTGAGACTTTACTATTAAAATATGAACCAGCAATGTAAACTTCAAGTCACAATAACAATAAGCCTGGCAATATATGTCTGCTGGTGACATGAATGTTATCCAGAAGTTTCTGATTGGATTTGAAGTCCACATGCATGAACTTCTCAAAAAATAAACAAATAAAATAAAATAGGAACCATAGCCTTAAGTTTCAATAAAGTGACCTAAAGACAGAAGCCAGAAGTTTCCCAAATGCAGACAGTGACCCTTGCTCTCCAGAGAATGGATAAGGGCAGCTTTCTCTCTATTTCACCACAAAAAGTGCCACACAGACCTGGCCTGGGAACTAAACACAGATCCTGTGCAAGATCAGCAAACACTTTGTCTATATCCATTTTTGTTCCTTTTATATATGGAAGAATTTTTAGGTATCCAGAGACGTTGGTGTGATTTAAATTCAAGGCCTCTAAATGCCTTTAATCTTTTAAAATTTTTAAATATTTATTTACTTACTTATATGTATGTGTGTGTGTACATATGCACATGCCATATTATATTGTGTAGGTCAGAAAGTACCTTGAAGGAGTTGGTTTTCTCCTTCCACTATGTGGGTTATAAGGACTGAACTCAGATCATCAGATTTAGTGGCAAGCCCCTTTATTCAATGAACCATCACTTTGAACCTTATCTCTTTTAAGTATATTAATTCTAACTCATGTGTTAATTATTTTGTGCTGGACTGTATGTGCATACATGTGTGTGTGCAAATCTGTGCATATGTGTGTATTCATGTGTACATCCATGTGGAGATTAAAAGAAGTTATCTACTACTACTATGTAGGTCCCAGAGATCACATTCAGGTAATCATTCTGGGTACCAAGGACTTTATCAGCTGACCCATCTTGCCTACCATAATGTTAATTGTCTAATTTTATTACTATATTATTTTGTCAGCAAAATATCTGAACAACAAAAAAATATGAAGGAAATGTCTATGACTTCTAAATAAAAACAATAGATCAGATTACAGAACAGCTTTAGACATCACAATGTAAAAGACAAATTAATACTAATGAAAAACTGTTAAGGTTTATTAAACATCAAAGTATAAAAGTATAACTGAATATCGAAACAAAGGGTGAATAATATGCACCCTTTATTGCAAAAATGAAAGATACAGTTTTCAGATGGGTGTTTAGCAAAAGTCTGATGGCAGTAAATAAATACATTTCTTAATACACAAAACATAAATTATTCAGAAACTGGTTTTGCTAGCTAAATATGCATGCAAATATAGGAAAACCCAAATCTCTTCACTGGAGAGAATGGCATTTTAATAAATCCATAGACACTTTTTAAAAAAGCACACTTTTCCTCAGGCTATGAGTGTAGGATGACTTGATCAAAGGATAAATACAAATTAGCCTTATTTTTCTTGCCTAATAAGTAAAAGAAAAAGTCTTAGTAACTGATGGAGGAGCTAGAGCAC
The DNA here is from genome assembly GCA_907164525.1 of Lophiomys imhausi. Classification (NCBI taxonomy): domain Eukaryota; kingdom Metazoa; phylum Chordata; class Mammalia; order Rodentia; family Muridae; genus Lophiomys; species Lophiomys imhausi. The sequence goes on along the minus strand of CAJQZJ010004687.1, from coordinate 12,796,492 downwards.
TTCTTAGTAACACAATCAATTTTTATCTCAAAGAGTTTTGTGATCCTCAGGGATCTAGGGGTTAGGAAAAAGTTCAAGAAAGTGATACAGCCAGAAACAAAAATAGAAACAAATTGAACTGAGGTCTTACTGATAAATCTGCAAAATCTTGAAGTCGTTTTGAAACTTTAAAAATGAAACTTGTAACATCTATAGAAAAAGTAAACAATGACCATTAGCTTGAGATATACTCCTGCTTCTGTTTCCTTATATTCAAAAGATACAATTTTGTGGATAAACATTTTGAAATATATATTTTCCCTTGTTCTTTTACAAATTTACTTCCTGCATAGTTCACAGTTAAATTCCTTAGAGGAACTTTTAAGATACCTGAATGGATCTTTTACATCTTTATCTGTAGGTAATCTGAAAAGGTATACACCCTCTTCATGCCTAAGTTTCAGGACATATATATGCACTTCATATATATGTACTTCAGTGTGCAGGACATTTCATTCTACCACATGACACAATGAACCATGTTCACTGATGCTTAGTTCATAATGGCCAGAAATTAGAAAGAGTCAAGATACCCCTCAACTGAAGAATGGATAAAGAAATTGGGGTACATTTACCAAATGGAGTATTACTCAGCTGCTTAAAAAAGTCATCATGAAATTTACAGGCTAGTGGATGGAACTAGAAAAAAATCACCGAGAGTGAAGTAGAGGGAGAGAAAACTATATTCAAATTATTTTGTATAAGCAAAGACACTATGTATAGTATAAGGGAAAGAAGAAATCTATCAGAAATGTTAGCAAAAAAAAAGGAAAAGAAAAAATGAATATTGCTTAGGGTACTCTTCAATTGTCATTATCTTGATCTAATTTTTCCAGTGGACACAATGAGGCATGAGGATGATTTTAACATTCGCTACTTAGAAGTTTTGAATAAAGTATAATAGAAACACTATCAAGAATAATGGACTGTAGACTAAAAAATAACAATGTGGAAGAAATTTAATAGAACTGAAACTATGAACATACTTCATAAGGAAAATAACTTCAGTTCAACCCTGCAAAAGACATTAAGATAAAGTTAATCATTCTTTATGAGTAATTACATCTGTATAAATAAATCTTATGCATAGTAGAATGTTAAAGTCAGTTGCCAAATACATATGGACTGTACATTGGGAATGTATTCTAAGCCTTATAATTTTTATAATTGTGGCCTAATTATTTTTGTTGTTTTTATATTTGCTATTATAAGAGAATGAGCCATTGGTTGGACTGAAAGGGGGATCTGTTGGGGGAAAAAAGATATACCTTAAACTTTAAAAAATAAAAAGGAAGCAGATGGGGGTGTGAGGGGAAAGAGGGTGGAACCAGAAAGGGGAGTGGGGAGGGTATTGTAATTGAGATGTATCTTGAAGAAATAGAAATTTTTTAAAGTATATCTTGCTTTAAAATAATCATAAGATTAGGACAGCTTGTCAGCAAAAGTTATATTTCTGAGGTGAAATACAACTGAGGAAAGATTAGCTTTGTTCAAAATATTTGTTAATTGTCAAAGGGCAAGAAATTCTCATTTCTGAAACTATAGTTTTCACTGTCAACAAAACAAGTATACTGTCTATCTAAACTCTTTGCCTTTATTCAAAACTTTTATATCACATTATTTACAAGATCCTCCACACATTGACATTATTAGTCAAATAATTTTTCACTAGTCTGACTCCTTTGTATGTATAGAAATGTAGGTACTATTTCTCTTAGCATCAAGGAGTATTTATAAATAAAAATAATTAATTAATTAAAATTTTTAGAACATTTATAACAGCAATGGTTGCTAAAAGCCTTAGCATGCTCAGCCAAGCTATTCTAGCATAACAAATTTGGTGCAATCCCAGCTCTATATTTTATCTTAGAGACCCAATAAATCCAGAAATTTATTGATTATGAAACTTCTTAATTTATTTTACTGCAGCTCATTCAACCTTCAAAAAGACAGTTTGCTAAGGGACCTGGAACTTCAGGACCCAAGTCAGACAAAGCTTCCTATGACATAGTACCAGAGTGAAGGTTTGGCAGGTGGCGTTCATGTCATCATTTTCTTAGCTGCTCATGTATCTGGTATGTTCTAGAAATAACCTATTTTCTCAATAATGTTCTCTGCTTTGTGGGAAAAAATTGACTCCTGCTCTTCCAGAGGATCAGAACTGTGTTCCCAGCATTTATAATATACAGTTAACAAAAGCCTGAAACTCCAGACCTTTTTCTGGACTCTGAAGATACCTACACTTAGGTATACTCTCATTGTATACACACAGATATACAATGTTTATTGCACATTTAATAAAAATAAAATAAATCTTTAAAAAATTTCCAGCCCAGAGGTAAATGTATGGATTATTTTTGATTATCATGAGGGTGTTATTTTCCTGCCAACTGATATTTTTACACAGCATAATAATATGCTTAGATATCCCAATACTAAAAAAAAAAAATTTTTAATATCCAAGTATTATCAGACTTCATTTTTTCCCATGTTCTTTCACAGAAATGGTCAAAGTGTTATTTGTATATGATACATTTAGTTTACAGGAATGCATAATATTCTATTTACATGATTGAGTCACATTCCCAAATTCCCTGCTTAAAGTTGTACATAGTTTTACACATTTTCCCCAATTTCTAATTCTCAAACTTTCTAAGCTAAGATTACATTTTTAAATATTCCCAAATTTCCAGGTTACTTATCTGTGTTGGCTTCCACACATCCTTTTAGCAGTTGCCCACAAGTCACACTGACATTGGAAAGCTAATAATGAATGTCATCTTTGTCCTTATGTGGTCAGTGTTGGAGTCTGCTGGCTGGGTAATGTGGTAGACTTCACTTCTGTCTTCATGGTCCAAACACTCAAATCTAAGCTCATTCACTAAAATTGAACAGTATTTAGAATTTTGCAAAGTAGGTCACAATTTCTTTCCATTATGTGCTTCCTGACTTATAAAAACCACTAAACTTTCCTATCATTTCATTTAACCTTTATTTATTAAAAAAATAATAGTTTATACCTTAATATAAAAAAGCGGTTCTTCCCTCAATCAAATTCCATATTTCCTTCTTTCTCTGTCTCATGCTTTTGTCATCCACCATCCACCTGCACACTCTAACCATTGACACCCCCCTTGCTTTTGGCCCAATTTCCTCTACTTATCGCTCCAGGCTCTTCTATCATAGGCTCACCATCCCAGAATGCTTAAGCTAAAGCTTTGGTTTACTGGTGACGCCATACATCTTTATTTTTGCACAGCTATTTTATTTTCCTGTTTTTATTTCTTTAGATGTATTGCAAAGAGATTTTGAGAGACCATCTTAAAATGAAAACAGAGAGTTCCTGAATGTGGTTTCTTTTTTAATTGATTACTTTAAGTTACATCTCCATTACAGTCCCCTCTCTCCACCCTCCTGGTCTCTCCCTCTCACCCTTTCCTCCCTCTCCCACCTATCCTACCCCTCTGGAGTGTATGACCCCTACGTATCAGCTCTCCTCAGTTCAACAGTGATATGCGTGTTAAGAGCTTCCTCTTGCACTGGGGGCCTATATGGCAAGTTTCTATCAGGACAAAGTGTCCCACTAACAGGTAACAAGGTCTATGTTCCTGCTCCTTTTGATGTGTTGGTTGTTAAATAGTTATCCTGTACTATATTGCTAAATTCTGACTACAAGTGAATAGATCCCATGTACATCCTTCTGAACCTGGGTTAGCTCACTCAGGATGAGCTTTTCTAGTTCATCCATTTGACTGCAAATTGCATGATTTCATTGTTTCTGATGGCTGAGTAGTATTCCATTGTGTAAATGTACCAGTTTTTTTTTTTTAATCCATTCTTCAGTTGAGGGACATCTGGGTTGTTTCCATTTTCTAGCTATTACAAATAAAGCTGCTATGAACACACATGAGGAGATGTCCTTGTGGATTGGTGAGGAATCGTTTGGATGTATTGGTGAGGATCTTTACCAATCCCACATCCAACAGAGGGCTAATATCCATAATTTATAAAGAAATCAAGAAATTAAACACCAAGAAACCAAATATTCCAATTTTAAAAATGAGGAACAGAGTGCTAAACTGAGAAATCACAAAGGAGGAATCTCTAATGGCTGAGAGACAATTGAAGAAATGTTCAACATCCTTAATCATTAGAGAAATGCAACTCAAGACAACCCTGAGATTACATCTCACACCTGTCAGAATGGATAAGATCAAAAACTTAAATGACAACACATGCTGGCGAGGTTGTGGAGAAAGGGGAGCACTCCTCCATTGCTGGTGGGGGTGCAAACTTATACAACCACTATGGAAATCAGTCTGGCGATATCTTAGAAAATTTTGAATAGCTCTACCTCAAGACCCAGCCATACCACTTCTGGGTATACAACCACACAACTACTCACCAATTCACAAGTACACGCCCTTTATGTGCTTTTAATATTCACTTATTTTTATTGTATGCTTATGAATGCTCTGCTAGAATGTATGTATATGCACCATGTGTGAGGGTTATACCAACAGAGTCAGAAAGGGACTTCAAATGCCTTACAGATGGTTGTGAGCTGCTATGTGGGTGCTAGGAACCTAATCTTGTCCTCAAGAGCAGTAAGAGTTTTAGTTCACAAGCCATCCCCACTCTTTACCATGGAACATGTTTTAAATAAAAGTCTACTGAAAAATAATCTGGGATACTAAAGCTACCCTCTTGCCCAAAATACCTTAGTATCTAAACCTTTTGAATTAAAGTTTGCAGGTAAGGGTGACCATTAATCACACTTTATTATGCAATCTATTTCATTTAAGCATTCAGTCTTCTAAAAAGTGTTTTAATGTGGAGAACATAATTGAGAATCATAGCTCACCTTTTAACATCTTCTGGGTACTCTTAATGAGAACTGCTTTCCTCTTCTTGGAATATGCAGTTCCTTCCATAACAAAAATAATAAATGACAGGTATAGCCATGTTTGCATCCTCCTCTATTGATGAAATGGACAGTGAATTTTAAGTGAAGTTTCTTCACAAGTTATCCAAACTCATTGAATAGCTAATCTCTTCAGAAAATGGACTAGCTACTGTGACTTCAACAATGGTGACAGATACATCATCACTAAGATACACCAGGAATCAAGTGCCACACTTAAGCAGAATTTTTTTTAAAAAATCCTATAAAATATTATAACAACTGGTCCAGACATCCCCTTACAGGAATCCATATAGGAATAAAGACAGTCAACACACAGCTAAAACTGATGTAAAAGGAGAGCTAAGCATGGAGAATGGGGAGACAAGGTTGGCTCTAAAGAAATACTGTGTCTTGAAGTATAAATTGTGAGTTAGGTAAATGTGAAATGACCTTCCAAAATGTATCTGCTAAATGTTTGACAAATTTCTTGTCTTTTCTTAAGTAAAGGTATATTTTTATTTTTGTGTGTTTTTATGAATGTATACACACATATGAGGATGTATGTACCTGTGCAAATGTGGAGGCTAGAAGAGGGCATCAGAACCCATGAGTTACAGGGATTTGCCAGATGCTTGGCTTGTTAAATGGGTGTAGGATATGAACTCTGGTCCTCATGTGTACAAAGCCCTCTTAGTCACTTGGTCATCTTTCCAACCCTACCAATTAATTTTTTAGCCTCAGGAAAAAGTACTGGGGACAGGGGTACTAAACAAAAGTATATGTATAATATTCTGGAAACAGAGTTAGGCAAGTTCTAGATCTATAAATGTAGTAGGTTTCAAAAAATAATATCCTTCCAATATTGCATATTCGAAAATGAAATATAGAATCTTAAGAATATTCTCTTTCAACTTTTAAATATTGGCAGTCTGTTGTGGAAAAAGAATTAAAGACAAATTGGGTAAGTAAAGAGCTTTGAAAAAGTTTAAAAGTCAGGGTACAATAGAAAATGGACTGAATCACTGCTGGCAAGATGGAAACAATGTCCTTTCAGTGGACAAGGAATGTTCTCTGGATCTCTGTGGAGGTTGGTTACAGAAGGGACATGATGCAGAGATCAAGTAACCATGGAATGCTCTGCTGAAATAGGACATCTATATCACACACTGTCCACACATAGCTCAGGGTTCATTTGGAAGAGTTGACAAATATATCGTAAGAGTTATAGAATGAGGAGTGCTTACAAAACAGCATCTTCTGGACACATTAGTTACACTCATAAACTCACAGCAGCTGTGATTGCCTACACATTTTGAATTTTATACAAATCAAATTATATTTGTTCTTTTAGTTTCCTTTGATTAACCCCTTTGCTCTGTTACATTTTAACAGAATTTTACTTTATCATATTTAAACATTTTATTATATTTTAGAAATTTATTTTTAAATTGTTAATTATATCTATGTATCTGTGATGGGGTGATGCTATCCATTCCAAATGTTAATTAACCTGCTCCCAGACCTGCTTGCTGTACACCAAGTGAAGCTACACTACCTTTCTTGTTAACCATTGTCTCTGATTCGTTAAATAAATGCTGAGGCCTGGTATTGGGCAAAGAGAAAGGTAGATGTGGCAAAGGTTCGTGAACTTCTAGAGCAGATAGAAAGGACCTTGGGAAGAAGAGGAAAAGAAGCCAGGAGCAGGAATAAGGAGACACACAATGGGGTAGGATAAAAGAAGATCATTCCACATGGCCTGGAACATCAGTGTATCATGGAGAATAACAGCCCAGGGGACATATGTATATATGGGGTCATATTTCAGGAATAGAATTAAGGGCTAGCTTAGATGGGCTATGATTGTACATTCCAGGTCAAGGCTTGCTGAAATCCTTCAGATGTCTCTCTGTGCTCATTTATAATTGTGGGTTTAGGATTAACAATGCCGACCAATTAAACTAATATAAATTCTGGTAAATAATTTAAATATAATATTTCTACATATCTGTAGTTATATACACCTGAATGTAAATGCTCAGGGAGGCCAAAAGAGTGCATTAGTTTCCCACCTTCTACTCCAGCTAGAGTTACAAGTGGTTGTAAGTTGTCAAACACTGATGCTGAGAACAAAACTTGGGTACTCTGGGAGAACAAGAGTGCTTAACCACTAAGTCATCTCTTTAGTATCCCTAATAAGTAATTAAAAATTCCTTCATATATTAACTTATGTTTACTTGACTTTTCATTACTGAACAATATTTTCCTTTTCTCTTTATTTTTTCTTTCTTTTTGTTCATGATATCATCCTGCTTATTTTTTCCCTTTCTGCTATATATTTGGTATTTGACTTTATTTTATCCATCTATTTGTATTGATTGTTTTGTTTTTGCTTGATTTTGTCAGTTTGTTTTTTTAAGTCACATTTTAATTTTTATACTTCTTACATTCATGTAATTTTGCTTTCAAGTTTTCCTAGTGTTGAAAAATCTTTTAGTATATTTCTGCTTAAGAAGTATTTTATAGGGGACTGGAGAGATGGCTCAGCAGTTAAAAGCACTGACTACTCTTCCTAAGGAACAGGGTTCAAATCCGAGTACCCACATGGCAGTTCACAACTGTCTGAAATAGCCAGGAGTGGTGCCACACTCCTTTAATTCCAGCACTCGGGAGGCAGAGGCAGGTGGATTTCTATGAGTTCATTGCCAGTCTGATCTGCAAAGTGAGTTCCAGAACTGTAACACAGAGAAATCCTGTCTCAAAAAACCTAAAAAAAATTATGATCTCTTGTTTTTTCTGTCCTTCAATACCATTATTCTCTATACCTTTTACTTTGTCTCATATTTTTCCTTTCCTGACTTTTTTCCTTTACATATAATTTACTTACTATTTCCAGTTTTATTCAGAATAATATCTAGTGTTCTCACTTTCTGGCTCATGGTTATTGGTGATGTACTAATGAACTTTAATCAATTTTGATTCTGTATCTATATCTTATCATTTGATGTCACTGCTAGCAGGAGCCTGGGTGGTTCTGGGGACTAAGCTTTCAAGAAAATGCTGCTCAGTGAGATAACCAAATGGAACAACAGATAATGACAATGCATCATATCACAGAATGATGAAAGGCAGTGCAATGGGATGCCTCCAAAAGACCATAATCCCTCAACTACTGAACTGTGTGGGATAAAAGATTGAAATTTCAAGAGTTTCTTATTGAAAATGAGCAGTGAATTAAAAAGGATACAATCAAGCAGTTGAATTTTATCCATGATCTGGATATCAGTAAAGTGATGGAAGAAGTTATCAGCATGGATCAGAAATTGAGGAAGAAAATTGAAATTTTATAAAGAAAGAAAGAAAAGAAACAGAAACAAAAGAAATGAAAACTTCATGAAACAAGAAAGAAAAGCAGTGAAAAGACTTGATTAGGGAGAAGAAAGAATATTAGAAAAGAGAATAAGCATGAGGAAATGCTATATTCACATCAATACAAAAAAGAAAAATAATAAAAAACCAAGACCATAGTATCCAGCAACACTGGAAAACTATCAGGAAATTAAACCTAATAATCGACAAGATAAAAGGAGCTGTGTTTAAAAACTAGAGACATAGAGTCTATTATGATATATAATTAAATAATATGAAAAGCTATACAGCAAAATTGTCATCTCATATGAAGACAAACTTATGAGAACATCGGAGCTCTGAATATCAACATAAAAGCCAGCCAAACATGGTTGATACACTTCAAGCCCTGAATGTAAACAATAGGCAAAACAAGATTGATGTATCCAGCAAAGCAATCTAACAAAATTAAAATGGGGGATTGCATGACAACTACAGTCTTAGGAAGTTCATGACCACCAATCCAGCACTCCACAAAATAGAGAGAAGCAATACTATATTCAGAAGAGTATGAATGACCATTTCAACCATAAGAACACATGAAAAAGCCAATCATGACAGGAATAGATGGGGGTACAAGGAAATCTATTACATACAACACAGTAAGCCAGAAAACACCTATCATGAACAGGGGAGAAAAAAAATCAGCAAACAGTAATCTAACCAACTAGAACAATCACAGAAATGAGAAAATATTTCTAAATAATAACTTTAGATGTAAATTACCTCAACTTTCCAATAAAGAAGTAGAAAAGAGGGTTGGATCAAAATATTGTATCCAACTCTCTTTGTCTCCAGGAAACACTGTAAACAGAAAGACTCAGACTCAAAGAAATGACATCAACCTACAAACATGATAGAAGTAAAAAACAATCTGACATGGGTTAGAGAGAGATGGCTCAGTGGTTAAGAGCACTGGCTGCTCTTCCAAAAGATGCAGGTTCAAATCCCAGCACCCACATGGCAGTTCACAGTTGTCTGCAATTTCCAGATGTGGTAGTGCACAGTTTTAATACCAGCACTCAGGAGGCAGAGACAGATGGATCTCTGTGAGTTCTAGGCCAGATTGGTCAAAAAAGTGACTCCAGAAGAGCCATGGATACATAGAGAAACACTGTCTTAAAAATAAACAAACAAATGAACAAAAAAAATCTGACATAGCTATTTTAATATCCAATAAAACAGATCTCAAACCAGAAATTAGTCAGAAATAGTAAAAACAACACTGTACATACTAACAAAAGAAATGATTCTTCGAGAAGATAGAACACTTGCAAACACACATCATTGTGTATTGGGGCTTCAAATTTCACAAAACATCAGCAAAAAAGTTTTGGTTCTAATAGAGTAACGTGGGAGGTGACAATATCCACTCTCATATTTAGATAGGACATCAGAATTAAAATTAACAATCATGAGTTGGTAAAATAGCTAAGTGGATAAAGATGCTTTCCACCCAGCCCAACGATCAATTCCTGGGGTCAGGGTCAGGTTCAGGGTCAGGATCAGAGGGTCAGGGTCAGGGTCAGGGTCAGAAGAAGAAAATAGACTCATAAATTGACTTCTTCTCTCTGAATGTACATTATGACACACATGCATGCATACATGTGATACACACACACACACACACACACACACACAAATAAATGTAATAAAATAGAAAGGAAAAATCAACAAAGAAAAGTCAATGAGTTCTATATGTCAGATGGACTTAACAGATACCTGAAGAATATACTCCAAAAGAAATGGAGCACACACTCTTTATATCACTCCAACAAAAAGGCTGTAAAATAGAGGACATTGCAGAATGAACAGTATATTATTGAATAACTACTGAGTCATTGAATAAGCCAGAGAGGAAAAGTTAAAAATTCTGGGAATTAAATGAAAATAAAATCAAACTTATCAACTCTTTGGGGTACAACTAAGGCAACTCTAAAGAGGAAATTTACATCTAGGAATGAGCACTTCAAACATTTAAGGATTGCAAATAAATAAGCAGTGTTGCACCTCAAGATCTTAGAAAAGCAAGAATAAAACAAACTCAAATCAATCCTCAAAAATAATAAAGATCAGGATAGAAGTTAATACAATTGAACTTAAAGAACAATATTTGGCTGGGTAGTGGTAGTCTTGCTTTAATCCTAGCACTTGGGAGTCAAATGAAGATGGTTTTCTGGGTTGGAAGCCAGCCTGGTACAGAGTGAGTTCCAGGACAACCTGGACTTCACAAAGAAACTCTATCTCAAAAAACAAACAAACAAACAAACAAAAACAAAAAACAAAAAAAACCTATTACCTGAATTAATTAAACTGTAAGTTACTTGTTTGAAAAAAACCAATGAGACTAGCAAATCTCTAAACAATTAAGAAAGAGGGAAGGTCCAAGTTAATAACATAAGACATGAAAAAGGAGGCACCATAACAGATTCCACTGAAATCCATGTGACCATCACAGAACACGGTGAAATCTGTATTATAAGAAAATGGAAAAATCTGGAAGAAATGGAAGTGAATGCTATTACTTACAAAAATTAAATAAAAGATATAAGTTAAAAGATACATAACAAGCAATATAATTAAAATAGTAATAAAAAGCCTGTTCTTCAAATAAAGCCAAGGACCATATAGGTTCACTTATGAATTCTATCCAATCATTAGACATGAGCTAACAAAAGTACTCTTCAAATTGTTCCACAAAATAGAAAAAAATCAATAAATATTAACAAAATCCTTCAACAAATTCAATATTATCCTAATGTAAAAAGAAGATAAAGAAAAAAGCAACAAACACAAAAAAGAAAACTATAGATCATTTTTCCTGATGAACCTATGTTTTCAATAATCCAAAAGTTCTCAATTAAATCTATAAGAAAATCACATACTTACTGGCTTGGTCCTTTATGCCTTGTTCAGCTAACTATTTTATTCAATTAGTCAGGACTTACTGCCAAGGAATAACACCACCCATAAGGGGCTAGGTCCTCCAATATAAAACATTAAATTAGAAAATGCTTTCAACTACTTGCCCACAGGCCAATCTTCTGGAGGAATTTTCTCAGTTGTGGTTCTGAATGCTCAAATATGTCTAGATTTATGTCAGGTTGACAAAAATAAACCAACACACATACTAAGAAACACAAGAAATTATGTGTACTACAAATTTAACTGTAGAGAGAACAAAACAACAAGTAACAAATCTGACAGTGTCTATCATATACAATATACTCTGTGAATTTAGTGAGAAAGAATTCATGGTGGTTTGAATTTAAAAAATGGCCCCAATAGGCTCATAGATTTTAATACTTGGTCACCAGGAAGTGGAAATATCTGAGAGGATTAGGAGATATGGCCTTCTTGGTGGATGTGTGTCACTGGGGGTTATGTGATTTGAGGTTTCAAAAAAAAATCACTTCTAGCTCAAGTCTCTTTCTTCTTGCTGCCTGAGGATTTGAATGTAGAACTCTCAAATACTTCTTCATTACCATATCTGCCTATGTGGCACCATGCTCCCCACAATGGTAATAATGGACTTAAACCACTAAAGCCATAAGCAACTCCCAATTAAATGATTTATTTTATAACAGTTGAAGTGGTCATAGTGTCTCTTCAGAGCAATAGAACACTGACTAGGAAAGAGCCACAATCTAATGAAATGACAGATCACAGATAAGAAGGAATTTATGCTAAGAAAAATGAAATAAATTACTCTATCTTGTTAGTAACTAGGGAAATTGATACATATTCAAAACTACTTTAGGATTTTATTGTTCAATAGATTGTCATGATGTTTCTAAAACAATACATCAGTACCTGTAACCAGAATATTTTTTATTTATAGACACTTCCTATATTTATTACTACCTATAAAATACCTATCTCTGAACACCTAATACCTAAGTACCCTATTTTAATTTCCTTAAAATAATATTAATATTCTTAAAATGATACTAATATTCTTAGCATAGTTCCATGAAGGACAATTTGATTTATTGCAGTCCCAGCAGGCAGTTGTTTTTAAGCTTGGTGTCCATTGGGCTTAATATTGCCAGTTTGCAAGGTCAGCTTATTTCATCCGCCAAAAGTGGCAAGTATATAAAGTCTGTCTTTTCCAACTGCCAAACTGAGGGCTGCTCAAACAGTTTTCAAACTGTTTGCCTCATTCACTCTTCTGGTGCTCTGAAGCCCTTAAGGAACTCTCTCCAACAGTCCTTTTCTTCTTCATGTAATCAACATCCTCTCACAGCTTTTCTAGCTTCTTTTTGCCAACTGATGTCCTATCACAACTTTTCTGGTTTGTTCTTTTTTCCAACTGACTTCTTCTTGCAGTTTTTCCAGTTTCTTAGCTACACCCTGAACAGGGCAGTTCTTAGCACTATGGTCTCAACTGTGCTCTGTCCATTTCAGCAACTAAAGGGACACCAAGCTTTATGTGTTTCCAGATGCCAAGCTGAGAAGCATAATAACTTACTTAATAGCCCTATCTTCTACCACATATCCCCCTTTCTATTAAATAACTAATTTTTCTCTAATATTTTACAATAAGAATAGTCATAAGAATTACATATAGAATATAAATGAATTGCTTGTGCACAATACATATACAAAATAATCACTATATATAGATAGTAATTTTGACAACCAAATATATTAACGCAAGATAGAAACAAAACAATTATAAATTCCTACCAATATGCAAGATAAACACAATGCCAAGGTGTCCTGAAATTAGACATTGTATATAGCTTGTGATTGCTCTTAAGTAATCATATCAATGCCCTCCCCAGAAACATCTATAATGTCATCATTTGTTATCTCTGGGATTGCAAGAATATTAATTTGAGTACTCCATTGTTGTAAAAGATCTCTTCCTGTAAATTTATGGGTATGTCAGCCACATAAGGTCTCTCTCAGCTTCCTTGTTTATACTTCTGGTCCAATACATTTAAGCTATCATACACTTTGTCTAATTGGTGATAATTTACACATTCCTATAATATGTGTAGGAACCTTTTGATGTAACCATGTTGTATTCTAAGACTTTTATGAGATGATACTGATGTCAGTTCCTGTATCCAGTAATCCTTCTATTTCAACATCATTCATTTGTATACTTAATTTCGGTCTCTTAACATTCACCATTGTTTGCCAGAATATGCTTTCACCAGGTCCCTCTGGCTGGCTGATGGATGATGGTTCATATTTTTTGCTGTGGGCCTTCTAACCAGTTGGCCCCTCCCTTTGTTTCCCTATAAGAGGTTGCCTCTGATGTCCCTTTTGGATCTACAATCCCAGTACCAGTGTTTACCTATACCACAGCAACTACAAAATCATAGAGGTGTTGAACTTCCATTCTTATTAGAAACTATTTGCTCTCTGATGTGATCATGCTATGTAAAGTCAAGATACCTGTCACTTTGAGCTCTGAAATCAGTTCATTTAAAGAATCAGTTAAAGCTCTTTTCACAACTGAAGTCAACCTCTGTAAAAAGTCAGTAAAGTAGCCAGCAGTTATAATGGTTGTCATGGAAGAGACATGAAGCCACAAAATTAGAACAAAATATGGCAAGTGGTATAAATGTCATAACTGATTAGATGCTTGGTGAGGGACAGTATGCTGAGTTAAGGGAACAAATTCATATGAATGATATTGCACTTGAACAATGCCATATACAGCTTTAAGGGCCTTGGATAAGGTTCCAGAAATTTGGAAAAAGATGTACCTCATATACTAAGATAATACAAGGTCCTGGAGAAATACTTACTGACTTTTTCCAGAGGTTGACTTCAGCTATGGAAAGAACTGTATCAATTCCTGATGCCAAACAGCAGTTAATAAATACCTTGGTGTTTGAAAATATCAATGTTTACTGTCAAAGAGTAATTCAACCACTAAAGGCCCAAGAAGCCCCAATAGATCAATGAATAAGAAAAACATGTTAGTCCTCAAGAATATCAGGCTAATAATATCACAGGATAAGCCACAGCTAGGTGATTTGACAAATGCTTTAAATGTGATGAATTTGGTCATTTACAAGAAGATTGTACAGCTACAACTTCCAGAATTCTAACTGATTTCAGCACTCAAAATGATAAGTATCTTGACTACAAAGCATGCTCAAAACAGGGAACAAATGGTTTCTAATAACAATGGAAGGTCAAGGCCTCCAGGATTTTGTAGTTGTTGTGGTAAAGGTAAACACTGGTACTGGGATTGTATATCCAAAGGGATGTCAGAGGTAACCTCTTGCAGGGAAATGAAAGGAGGGGCCTATGGGTTCCAGGTCTTGAAGCACAAAATATGAACCATCTTCCATCAGCCAGCCAGAGGGAAATAAGCAATTGTAGGAAGAGCTAATTGTACCTTAAAAGAGATGTTCATTAAACAAAAGGAGGAATTGAGGAATCCCAGGGACAGATTACATAATGCTTTACTAACTTGAATTCTTTGAATATTGGTTAAAAAGATACCATTGCAGTTGAGAGACACTGGGTTATAGAAAAAAACTGAGGAATTAAGTCAACCAAAACACTATAAGGATATTTTAACTATGTATTGGAATCCTGCAATAAGTTTAAGATGGAGACATGGTTATGTATATGTGTCTACAGGAAATGAAAAAATGTGGTTAACAAAAAAACTTATGAAGATTAGATCTGACCAGGGAGAACCTCCGATTAGCTGAGACATGAATGTCTTTGAAAGGTTATCTTGCATATTGGCAGGAGTTTAAAATTGTTTTGTTCCTCTTTTGCTTTAATATATTTTGATTGTCAAAAGACATAAATATTACTATATATAGTGATAGAAAGTTATGATTACTTTGTATATGTATTGTGCATAAACAATTCATTTATATTTTATATGTAATTCTTATGACTCTTTATATTGTAGAATATTAGAGAAAATTATTTAATAGAAATGGGGATATATGGTATATTTAGTAAATTATTTTGCAGTTAAGCTTGGCATCTGGAAGCACATAAAACTTAGTGTCCCTTTAGTTGCTGAAATTGATACAGCACAGTTGAGATCATCATTCTAAGAAGTGTCCTGTTGATGAGGTCTGGCTAAGAAGTTGGAAAAACTTCAAGTGGAAATCAATTGGAAATAAGAAGAAACTAGAAAAGCTATGAGAGAATATTAGTTGGAAATAAAGAAGAAGCCAGAAGAGCTGCTAGAGGACATCAATTGGAAAAAAAGAAGCAACCAGTTGGAAAAAAGAAGAAACAAGAAAAGATGTGAAAGGAAGTCAGTTGCTCAAAGAAGAAACCAGGCAAGCTGCTAGAGGATATTGGTAGCAAAAAGAAAAATAGGACTGCTGGAGAGAGGGTTCCTTAAAGGTTTCAGAGCACCAGAAGAGTGAGCAAGGTGAATAGAGTTTGAAAGCTGTTTGAGCAGCCCTCAGTTTGGCAGTTGGAACAGACTGACTTTATAAACTGGCCTCTATTTGGAGGATGAAATGAGCTGGCCTTTTGAACTGGCAATATTAGGCCCAATGGACACCAAGTTTCAAAGAAACTGCCTGTTGGGACTGCAATAAATTAGGATATCCTGCATGGACCTACACTAAGAATATTAATATCCTTTCAAGGAAATTAAAATAGGGTGAGTTAGGTATTAAATAGGTGTTTATAGATAAGTGTTTGTTAGGTAACCATAAATATAAGAAGTGTCTGTAAATAAAAATATTTCAGTTACACTACAGATGGTTGATAGAGGTATAGGAATACATTGATGCCTTGTACAACTATGGAGGGATGTAAAAATTAGACCACTTCCTATAACTTCTATAGAGAGTAAGACCATAGCTCTATGAAAACCAGTGATTCATTCCTAGCAGCCTGTAAAGAAACTCTATACAACTATGTACAATACTACTATATACAAGACATATATGAGTGTTAATAGAAGCTGCCTTTGTAAATAGGAAGGATTCAAGCATTCCTCTGAATTACAGCAAATCTGTTGTCTATTAATTCAGTAGCTCAGCTATGCAGAATGATGAGCAAGAAAATGCAGATAAATGTTTCCATGGGGATGAATCTCAGACAGCACCACTGAATGGAAAGATATATAAAGTCAGGAACTCTATATGTGTGTATATGTATAATGTGATATTTCCATAAATCCAATCAGTACATAACCTGTTATTCAAACATAATATTGGGGTACTTTTTTCCTACATATTTGTTTTATTCTTTGAAATTATATACATGTACACAATGAATTTTGATCATATCCACTCCACTACTTCTACCTCCCCTAAGGACACTGAGGCATGTCTTCCTCCCAATTCTTTCTTCTCTCATTTTTTATAACAAGTCATTTCTACCCATACTTTCATTGGTATGAGTCATTCTCTGGGTTATGCAGAAACTAATAGTGGTCATCCCACAAATAAAATGACTATCCTTCCCCCAGCAGCAATAAACTGCCAATAGTCCCTTGATGGGGTGGTGTTAAGCATTCTAAATGTTGATTGGTCCTGTTTGCTGTCTGTTACTTAATTGACTCTGATTGGTTAAATAAATGCTGAGGCCTGGAGATTGGGTAAAGACAGAGGTAGGCAAAACTAAGGTTTGCGAACTTTTTAAGAGAGACAGAGATCTTTGGAAGAAGGCTAGAGAAGAAGCCAGGAGCAGACCAGGAGGACACATGTTGGGGTAGATTAAAGAAGATCCTTCCACGTGGCCTGGAACATTGGCTTAGTGTGTAGAATAATAGTCCAAAGGGATGTCTGTATATATGGGGTTATATTGGGTAATAGAGTTATGAGCTAGCTTAAGTATGGGCTAGGATTGCACAACCCAGGCTTAAGCTTGTTAAGATACACGTGGTGTCTGTGTGTGTTTATTTGTAGTGGCCAGTTAAGGATTAACTGCCGCAAAACCAAATAAATACAATATAAATACTAGTAAATAATTTAGAGAGTTTTTTTTTTTTT
>CAJQZJ010004687.1:12725002-12778794 GCA_907164525.1 Lophiomys imhausi | reverse complement strand
TCCTTCTTTCTCATATAGGGGGAATTGACTTGAAAAGGAAAAGAGATGGAATAAATATATATAATAGAAATGATAAGATATAAGGATAGATTATTGAATCTGCTCTGAAACTTAAAACTATTGTTATTCTCAAATAAGGTTATCTTTCAATACATTGGTATAGAATTTTGTATATTGATACAAAAATAAAGTTAAATTTGATTCATTGGTATAGAATTTTATATTTAGACACATATTATGTATATTTCAACTTACATAAGGTATTGTACTTATACAAATCATTTAAAAGTGCAGGTTTGCTTCCAATCCTTTCATGGGTTGCTACTGCAATCTAATTAGGAGTCTGGATAATACAAGTTGACTGGCCAGTTGAGTTTCTTGTCATGTCAAATACTAGTTTTAATTTATCACAAAATAGACTTAATAGGTTAAACAGATAGTAAATGGTTAAAAATATACAGTTTGTTTGTTCATAGATAGATAGATAGATAGATAGATAGATAGATAGATAGATAGATAGATTTATAAATAAATCGATAGATGTCTTCAAACCCCTCTGAGTCATACAGAAAATGGCATTTAAAGATTTTTTTTTTGTTTTGTTTTTCGAGACAAGGTTTCTCTGTGTAGCCCTGGCTGCCCTGGACTCACTTTGTAGACCAGGCTGGCCTCGAACTCGCAAAGATCCGCCTGCCTCTGCCTCCCAAGTGCTGGGATTAAAGGCGTGAGCCACCACTGCCAGGCTAAAGATGTTTTTATTATTTTAAGAATTGTTTGACTTAAGACAGTCAGCTCCTGACAGATCCCATTTGACTTGGAAGAAGACAATGAGCATCAAAAAGAATTCTCCCATCAGGAGAGACCAGAGCTTAAATGCAGGTAAGTCGATGCCCTAATTCTGCAGAGACAGAATGGGAAAATCCTTCTTATTTACTGCTGCACAATTTAGTCTGTGAAAAATGCTTGGCCAGAAGGCTGAAGGTGATGTTCCAATGATATCAAGAGATATTTGGGACGGTTTAGGCAACGATCTGTCATTTTTCTTTTTTGGAAGCTGCTGTCCTATGCATCCTACTCACTCAAATAATAACTTTTTCCTTTCTTATGTCTTTGATGGGATTGAAGGCATAATAGTTATAAAATTTCAATTGAACTTGAGTTTATTGGATTTAATAGTATATTTTCAAGTCTAAATAAAATCTTTAGGTTTATAAATATAGGATATGATAGAAATTATTTAGGTTCAGAACTTTAGACACACCAAGACAGATAGATGATTTATTTCTTCTTCTAGATTGCCTGATACAAATAGGCTAAACATTATGCACATAACTTTTATATATGGATTTCTTGATTGTTTCATATTTATCTTATTGTTTTTACTATATGAGTTAAAAAATTTAGCCTTTTTATTAGACAAAAGGAGGGAAATGATGGGGTGGTGTTAAGCATTCTAAATGTTGATTGGTCCTGTTTGCTGTCTGTTACTTAATTGACTTTGATTGGTTAAATAAATGCTGAGGCCAGAAGATTGGGCAAAGACAGAGGTAGGCAGAACTAAGGTTTGTGGGCTTTTTAAGAGAGACAGAGATCTTGGGAAGAAGGCTGGAGAAGAAGCCAGGAGCAGACCAGAAGGACACACCATGGGATAGATTAAAGAAGATCCTTCCACATGTCCTAAGACATTGGCTTAGTGTGGAGAATAATAATCCAAAGAGACGTATGTATATATGGGGTTATATTTGGGTAATAGAGTTATGAGCTAGCCTAGATGGGCTAGGATTGCACAACCCAGGCCTACGCTTGTTAAGATCAATGTTGTGTCTGTGTGTATTCATTTATAGTGGCAGGTTAAGGATTTACACCACTGAAACAATTAAAGATAATATAAATACTGGCTAAATCATATAATTAGCCAATTTTTTTTTCTACAGTCCCTCAGGTAGGAACAAACCCAATAGTTCCTCCTTACTCCCTTCTAGAAGTTTTCAGGGGCTTGATTTTATGCAGGTAACCATAGTTGCTATGGGTTCATAAATGTGCAACTATCATATCATGTCTGGGAGACATTTGGTGGCTCTCCTACCCATCCTGTAGCTTTTAATAATCTTTTTCCCCCTAGTGGTGTTCCCTGAGCCTAAGGGAAGGGACTTGATATAGGTGTCCCAGGCACTTTTGATAGAATAAAAAATAAATGTAGTGAATGAAACTCATTTCTCTTATGTTTGTTTTGTTGTCTTTGAAACAGGATCTCATGTAATCTAGGCTAGCTTCCAATTTACTTTGTGGTCAATGGTATGTTAAATGACTAATCCTCCTGCCTCTGCTTCCAAACTGTAGGGATTACATGTATGCCTGGCCAGGTGTGGGGAAAATTAGGTATATTAGCCCCTAAGCACAGACAATTGAATTGGCACAATCAGATATTACGTATGCTTCTGGTGATAATTTGGCAAGGGGAAAACAGCAATTATAAATAATGTTTAACTGACCATTGCAATCAATAGGGACTTAACTTTATTTAAAAGACAGGTAAGCATGCTTTGTTGATTGCTAAAAATACTTTCATGCCTCGTTTGTAGCTCATACTTTACGAATTGCACTTCACAGTTGACCCTCTGCTTCCCTCTGCATTTTCAGCAGAAATGAGGGAGAATTCAGGCCTAACTTTCTGTTTCTTGTAAATTATTTGTCATAACAAAAATAAACATAGATCCTTGTCTGTTATTATTTTGATTCAGCATGGTTTCTCCAACATCTCAAGATAAATACAAGCTCAAAACATAAGTTACAGATGAAAGAAGATAGTTCAATGGCAAGTGGGCAGAAGACTTTTTAAATTTGGGTTGGGGTGTGTAGATGCTCCACTTAATTTAGAGGGGATTTGGGCAAGTTTTCAAAGACTATAATCTGAAATAGGATTAATGCAAAAATAGGCTGTTACAGTTGGTATGTATCAATGATTATGTCATGAAATAAAAGAGCCAAACTGAAAAAAAAAAGTCTGTCTTTTCAACAATACATTTTAAGGTAAAACTGAGAATCTGGAGGGGGGAGATATGTATGTGATGTATATACTTACCTGTTTAGTGAAAAATAAAACAAAAAACAAAACAAAAAAACAAACAAACAAACAAACAAACAAACAAACAAAAAAACAGAAAAGAAGACTATCCAAACCGTTTGCTGATGATGAAGTTGGAAAGCATTTATGGAGAGAGTGGCAGTTAAAATGTGTCTTGAAAGGAGGGTAGTTCTAAAACTGGTTTCTCTCACCAGACTACATCCAGAATAAAAGAAAGTAGAAATGAATGGAAGAAAGTTTGGAGAATAGCGATATTCGTTTTATTTTATTTATTTACTTATTCATTTCTTTTTGTTGGTGGTGGTTTTTTGAGACAGGGTTTCTGTGCAATAGGCTAGGCAGTCCAGGACTCATGTTGTAGACCAGGTGGCACTTAAACTCACAAGGATCTGCCTCCCTCTGCCTACTGAGTGCTAACATTAAAGGTGTACCGCCATGTCCAGTGAGATGTTCATTTTAAATTTCATGGTTTGGTGGTAAACACATGGTTGAATTTGCCATTTTCACTAAATATATTGAAGATGAATATGAGGTTACTGAGGAATAGACTTTCTTATGACCACTAAACAACACAACTAAGTCAAGAGATTTATACAAAGCATTAAAAAGAAATTGAACTTGATGTGCCTGGTTTAGTTACTGATGATGCCCCAATAATTTAGGTAAAAGAGCATGACTAATTCTTGTTAGCTCAGTGAAGTATTGTTAAAAACTGATACATGGGTGGATCCAAGATGGCGGCAGTTGGCAGGGACACATTTTGAGCTGGGGGAAAATAGCTACAACATCACAGAAATATAAACAAGCTGAGCAACATCCTGAGAAGTGTGAACCAGCAGGGTCACACCCAGCAAACCCAGGGACTAGTGAGGGTCCCTTGTGGGACTCTCAGACACCCCCAGGCAGCAGAGTAGCACAGCAGGGAGCAGCACTGTGCGGACTCAAGTGGCCTGGACCCAGGCAGTACTGCGCAGAACCCAGACACAGAGGAGCACTGCTGCGCACACCCAATGCAGGAGGGGCGTGTGGAGCGCAACATAGCATGGCTCAGAATCCAGGCCGATGAGCAAGTCCCAGAGGTGGGCAAAAGCCACTCAAAAAACCAGAGAGTGGTCAGGCTCAGGGACGAAAGCAGAGGTTAGTGGCAAGAGACACAGACTCCGGTCCAAAGCCGAGATCTGTGTGTGGGCGAGAGGTGCAGGGTACAGAGCAGAGGCCACTGGCACAGGACACAGGACTGAGACCCAGAGCAGAGGCCAGCAGGGACCCTGAAGCAGAAGCAGGCAAAAGCCTCACAGTGGCTGGCAAGGAGGCACATGCATATTTGGGCTTATCTAGAAAGGTGTTGGACAGAAAGGTCCCTCTACTGGATATACAATTACTTAGAAGAACATTTCACTCAGACAGGGCAGAGGGCTACTCTTCTTGCACCGGTATAGTATCCTGCAGGTCTGATTACTGTAGGGTCTTGGGAAATAGCACCAACTGCCAGATAGAGAGGTACCTCCCAGGTCTCTGAGCTCCCAATATTCACAAGGTTACAACAACACCATAAAGAGGACCACTAGTGCAACTGAAATGGTCCAGAGACATCAGGGACAATCAGCTTAGGGCAAACAGATGGCTAAAGGCAAGTGACAAAAGAACAAAACTGTCAAAAATCAGGGAAATATGACTCCAACGAAACTTAGCAAGATTAACACAGCAAGCCCAGAACATCACAACACAGCTAAAACAGGAAAATGATGACAACTCTATATTATAGAAAATGATGAGGTCCTTTCAAAAAGAAATTAAAATACTGAAAGAATACAAAGAATCCTCAATTTTACAAATAAAAGCATTGGAGAAGAGCATTAGACACCTCCAAGCCAACGCAGCACAACATGAAAAGGAAAGAGAGAAGGCAATCAAAGATTCAAAAGATTTCAAAGACTTGAAGACAAAGCAAATTGGAGCAGGAAACTTATAAAATAAATAAAATGTTTCTAGACTTGAAATTGGAAGTAGAAGCAATAAAGAAAACACAATCAGAGATAAGAGTGGAAGTGGAGAATCAAGGGAAAAAAAGAACAGGAAATACAGACATGAGTATCAAAAATAGGACACAAGAGATGGAAGACAGGATCCCAGGTGTGGAACATTCAATGGAAGAAATCAGTACAATAACCAAATAAAATGAGAAATCTAAAAATCTAAATATGTTCTCACCCATAACATCCAATTAATCAAGTACTCAATGGAAAGACAGAACCTAAGAATTATAGGCATAGAGGAAAGGGAAGACTCCCGACTCCAAGGTCCAGGAAATATCTTCAACAAAATCATAGAAGAAAACTTCCCAAACCTAAAGAGATAGATGCCAATAAAATTACAAGAGGCTTACAGAACACCAAACAGATTAGAAGAGAAGAAAAAAACTCCTCTTCCCACATAATAATTGAAACTCTAAATGTACAGAACAAAGAAAGAATATTAAAAGCGGTAAGAGAAAAAGGTCAAGTAACATATAATGGCATACCCTTCAGAATTACACCTGACTTCTCCTCAGAAACCTTAAAAGCCAGAAGTGCCTGGGAAGATGTCGTACAAGTCCTAAGAGAACATAGGTGGCCAGCCAGACTACTATACCCAGCAAAACTCTCTATTAACATAGATGGAGAAAACAAGATATTCCATGACAAAATCAAATTTAAACAGTATCTACCCACAAATCCAGCCCTACAGAAGATTTTAGAAGGAAAATTCCAACCCAGAGAAGATAACTACACCCAAGAAAACGGAGGAAGCAAAAAACTCCACTACAGCTAAACCAAAATAAACACACTACCACCTACACCAAAATAGTAGGAAATAACAAACTTTGGTCATTAATATCCATCAGTGGCCTCAACACCCCAATAACAAAGACACAGGCTTACAAAATGGATCTGTAAACAAGACCCATCATTTTGTTGCATACAAGAAATGTATCTCACTAACAAAGATAGACACTATCTAAGAGTAAAGGGCCGGAAAAGGTTTTCCAAGCAAATGGACCCAGGAAGCAAGCTGGAGTATCCAACTTAATATTAAATAAGATTGACTTTCAACTGAAGTCAATAAAAAAAGATAGAAAAGGGCACTACCCTTTAAAGGAAATATTCATCAAGATGACATCTCAATATTGAATACCTATGACCCAAATACAAGGGCACCTACATTTGTAAAAGAAACTCTTCTAAAGCTTAAACTACACATCGATCCCCACACACTAGCAGTGGGAGACTTAAACACCCCATTCACAACAATGGATAGGTCATTAAGACAGAAACCAAACAGAGAAATAATGAGTCAAACAGAGGTCATGAACCAAATGGACCTAACAGATATCTATAGAACGTTTCACTCAAACACAAAGGAATACACTTTCTTCTCAGTGCCTCATAGAACTTTCTCCAAAATCGATCATATATAGTCAGATACAAAGCATGCCTCAACAGATACAAGAAAATTGAAATAACCCGTTGTATCTTATCATACCACCATGCATTAAAGCTGGACTTCAACAACAACACAAATAATAGAAAGCCTACGCACTCATGGACACTGAATATCTCTTTACTGGAGGACTACTGGGTCAGAGAAGAAATAAAGAAGGAAATCAAAGACTTCTTAAACCAATGAAAATGAAGGCACAACACACCCAAACCTATGGGACACAATGAAAGCTGTGCTACAAGGAAAGTTCATAGCACTAAGTGCCTCAATAAGAAAATTTTGACAGCTCATATTAGCGAATTAACAGTGGAACTGGAAGAACTAAAAAAATAATAATAATCAAACACTCCCAAGAGGAGCAGAAGGCAAGAAATCATCAACTTAGGGCTGAAATAAACAACTTAGAAACAAAAAGAACAATACAAAGAATCAATAAAACCAAGAGTTGGTTCTTTGCGAAAATCAACAAAATAGACAAACCCTTAGTCAAATTAACTAAAAGGCATGAGGAAAACAACCCAAATCAACAAAATCAGAAATGAAAAGGGAGAAATAACAACAGACATTGAGGAAATCCAGAGAATCTTTAGGTCCTTCTTTAAAAACCTGTATTCCACCAAATTTGAAAACCTAAGTGAAATGGACAACTTTCTTGATAGATTCCACTTACCAAAGTTAAATGAAGAGCAGATTAACAGATTAAACAGCCCTATAACCCTGAAATAAATAGAAATAGTCATTAAAAGTCCAGGGCCAGATGGTTTCAGCACAGAATTCTACCAAAACTTCAAAGAAGAGCTAATACCAATACTCTTCAAACTCTTCCACAAAATAGGATCAGAGGGAACACTGCCAAACTCATTCTATGAGGCCACAGTCACCCTGATTCCTAAACCACACAAAGACCCAACAAAGAAAGAGGGGAGGACTAACTCCCCTCATGAACATAGATGCAAAAATACTTAATAAAATACTGGCAAACTGAATCCAAGATCACATCAAAAGTATCGTACACCATGATCACGTAGGCTTCATCTCAGTAATGCAAGAATGGTTCAACATACAAAAATCCACCAAAGTACTTCACCATATAAACAAGCTTAAACAAATAAATGAACAAACAAACAAAGAACACATAATCATCTCTGTAGGTGCTCAAAATGTATTTGACAAAATCCAACACCCCTTCATGCAAAAAGTCCTGGAGAGAACAAACACACAAGGACCATACCTATAAATAATAAAGGCAATATACAGCAAGCCTGTAGCCAACATTAAATTAAATGGAGAGAAGCTTGAAGCATTTCCTCAAAACTCAGAGACAAGGATGTCCACTTTGCCATATCTCTTCAACATAGACCTTGAAGTTCTTGCTAGAGCAATAAAACAGCTAAAGGAGTTCAAGGGGGTACAAATTGGAAATTAAGAAGTGAAATTTTCCTTATTTGCAGACAATATGATAGTATTCATAAGTGACACCAAAAATTCCACCAGAGAATTCTTACAGCTGATAAACAACTTCAGCAAGGTGGCTGGATACAAAATTAGCCCCAGGGACTTCCTACTTTTCCTTTTCTGTGTCCTTCTTCCTCTCCTATGTAGGACTGCATAGGCTTGAGAAAAATGAGATATAGACATAGCACAGGAAGGTCCAAGAAGAAGGGGCAGATTATTGAATATGCCCTTATACCTTTGTATATTGATACAAAATTAGTAGTTTCTTTGGCTAAAGTGGTATTGACCATTGTTTATTGTGCAAAAATAAGATTGTATTGGATTACATCGGTATTGATCTTTGTATATTGAAACAAAATTAAGATTATAGTTGGCCACAATGGTATTGACCCTTGTATATGGATGTAATATTAAGATTGTATTGGGCTACATAGGCATTGACCTTTGTATATTGATACATAATTAAGAGTATATTTAACCACAATTGAATAGATCTTTGTATACTGATACAAAATTAGAGGTAATGCTTCCTAATGGTATCATACTTAGAGATACTTAAAAATAAAATGTGAAGCTCTGGCCTCTTGATACCAACCGTCTAAAACGGTCTAGGATAGTTAAGTAAAACAAACTCCTAGTCATGCAAACATGTCACTTTGTTAGCTACTATGACAGTCTATCACAGATATTCTCTAAACTACCCAGTAATCAAGTTGCTAAGAGACAAGCAACATTTGCTTATCTAAATACAAGAGATGGATAGGGCATCTTCAAAAACCCCAAGAGATCTACAGAATATGGCATTCAAAGATGTTATCTTAAATTAAGATTTTCTTTTTTTTGATATCGAGACATATCAGTGCCTGACAGCACCCCCTATTCTACTCCAAGTAGAAAATAAGCATCGAAGAACCTCCACTATAAGATGGTTGAATTAGTGGCAAGCCTATCTCTTGGCATGAAAAAACCCCTTGCACCAACTGCAGACAGACTGCTGTCCAAAAAGGACAAAACTTGGTAGCAGGGAAGTCGACAGCCTAACTCTGCCAAGACAGGGTAGGTAAGTCCTTCATAATCCCGGCTCTACAACAAATGTCTGTCAGAGAAACAGGACCCAAAGGCTGAAGACTGATGCAGGAATGTATGGAGAGAAAATGGGAACTGTCCAGGCAGTCATTGGTATGTCCTTTCTTAGTTTTGGAAGCTGCAGGCCCTGCACTTCCTATATAAGCAGATATATTTATCCCTCTCAGGTCTCTGAGGTGGTTGAAGAATAGACAGCTAGAGTCTCATAGTTAAATTTTGAGTTGTTTAGGAATCAAGAGGGTGTTATAGATCTAAGAAGATTCTCTTAAATGTGTGTTGCAAGATAGTATGAATGTTGAGTCAGATATAGACCTTTAAACTCATGGAGATGGTTAGATAGTAGAATGTTAAAGTCAGGGGCCAAATGTGTATAAACTGGACATTGGGAAGGAATACTGGGCCATTTAACTCTCACAAATGTGACATATTTATATCTGTTGTTTTGTATAATACTTACTGCTATAAGAGAAGGAAACATATGTTGGACTGAAAGGGGAAACTTCTGGGGGGATGAGGGTGGAAGGGCGGGATAGGAAGGGGGAATAGGGAGGGGTTTGTTACTGAGATGTAACTTGAAGAAAAAAAAATAAAGTATTTAAAAAAATTAACTCAAAAAATAAGAAGCCCTTCTTTATACAAATTAATGGGCTGAGAAAGAAATTAGGGAAAGAACACCCTTCACAATAGCCACAAACAATATAAAATACCTGGGGGTAACTCTAAACAAGCAAGTGAAAGACCTATATGACAAGAACTTCAAGTCCTTGTTGAAAGAAATTGAAGAGGCTATCAGAATATGGAAAGATCATAGATAGGTAGCATCAACATAATTAAAATGGCCATTCTGGCAAAAGAAATATACAGATTCAATGCAATTCCTATCAAAATGCCAACACATTCTCTATAGACCTGGAAAAATCAATTATCAACTTCATATGGAATAAAAAAACAGAATAGCTAAATCAATCTTGTACAATAAAATAATGTAGAGATATCACCATCCCCGATTTCTACGTGTAGTACAAAGCAATAGTAATAAAAAAAAACAGCATGGTACTGGTATAAAGACAGACAAGTGGATCATTGGAATCAAACTGAAGAGATGCAGAAATGACCCCACACACCCACTCAATTTTTGACAAAGAAGCCAAAACTGTACAATGGAAAAAGGACAGCATCTTCAACAAATGGTGCTGGTCCAACTTGATGTCCACATGTAAAAGAATGAAATTAGACCCATACTTTTCATCTTGTACAAAACTTAAGTCCAAGTCAATCAAAGACCTTAACATAAGGCCAGACACACTAAATATATTAGAGGAGAAAGTGGGGAAAACCCTTGAACTCATTGGCACAGGTAGCAACTTCCTGAACAGAACACCAACAGATCAGAATCTAAGACCAAGAATCAATAAATGGGACCTCATGAAAATGAAAAGCTTCTGTAAGGCAAAAGACAATTTCATATGAACAAAACAGAAACCTACTGATTGGGAAAAAATCTTCACAAACCCCACATCTGACAGAGGGCTAATATCTGTAATTTGCAAAGGACTAAAGAAATTAAATGACAAGAAAACAAATAGTCTGATCAAAAAATGGGGAAAAGAGCTAAACAGAGAAATCACAAAGGAGGAATCCTTAATGGCTGAGAGACACTTGAAGAAATGCTCAACATCCTTAATCATCAGAGAAATGCAACTCAAGACAACCCTGAGATTCCATCTCAGTCTTGTCAGAATGACTAAGATCAAAAGCTCAAATGACAGCACATGCTGGCCAGGGTATGGATAAAGGGGAACCCTCCTCCATTGCTGGTGGGAGTGCAGGCTTGTGCAACCACGATTGAAGTCAGTCTGGCAATATCTTAGAAAACTTGGAATAGCACTGCCTTGGGACCCAGCCACACCACTTGTGGGTATACATCCAAATGATTCCTCACCAAGGTGCAAGGACGTTTCCTCATCTATGTTCATAGCAGCCTTATTTGTAATAGCTAGAAACTGGAAACAACCCAGATGTCCCTCATTGAAGAATGTATTAAAAAACTGTGGCACATCTACACAATGGAATACTACTCAGCTATCAGAAACAACTAAATCATGCAATTAGCAGCCAAATGGATGGAACAAGAGAAGCTCATCCTGAGTGAGCTAGCCCAGACTCAGAAGGATGCACCTGGGATCTATTTACTTATAGTCAGATTTTAGCCATATAGTACAGGATAACTGTACTACAACCAGTGAACCAAAGGAAACAGGAACATAGACTTGTTACCTATCAATGAGACACTTTGCTCTAGGTGTGCTGCCTTGTAGGCCCCCAGTGTATGAGAAGGCTTTGGCCTCATATGACTGCTGACCTGGGGTGTGGGACTGTTATGTAGGGACACTCCTCTCCAGAGGAGTGGGATGTAAGGGATAGGAGGTAGAGGGTGGGAGGGAAGGACTGGGAGGAGTGGAAAGAGGACACTGTGATGGAGATGTAACCTGAAGTAATAAATAAATATTTTTTAAAAAATTACGTTTTAAAATTCTAAACAAAGTCTCAGAAAACAAGTTAATTATGGATTCAGTTGGCAGTGAATCAATGGGCATTATATTATCCAGTTTGATCTTTTTAACATATTTATGTTTTCTCAGAAAATGCCTTTGTCAGTAATCTTGTCTTCATAGCAACAAATGATGATTGTATTATGTGTAATTTTTGGATCTTTGTAAAAAAATTAAAAGAATATACCTGTAGAAATGTTTTTGTTAGCTAAAATACCTCTTCTCAATTAAATCTCTTAGATATGAATACAATGGTGACTTCTATTTTAAGATTCAAATCCCAACCACATGTAACGTAATGTTCACAATAAAACCTGGGGATGGAGAGATGGCTTAGTGGTTAACTTCCAAAAGGCCTGAGGTCAAATTCCTGTACCCACATGGCAGTTCACAGCTGTCTGTAATTTCGGTTCATGGTGGCACACGCCTTTAATCCCAGTACTCTGGAGGAAGAGGCAGGTGGATCTCTGCTAGTTCTAGCCCAGCCTGGTCTATTAGGTGAGTCCAGAACATCCAAGGCTACACAGAGAAACCCTGTCTCAAAAAAAAAACAAAACAAAACAAACAAACAAAAGAATAAAACCTAAGCTGGACATGGTGGTGCACACCTTTAATCCCAGCAATTGGGAGAGACAGGCAGATCTCTGTGAGTTTGAGGCCATCCTGGTTTACAAAGAGAGTTTCAGAATGCCTGTACTGATACAGAGAGAAACCCTCTCTTGAGAAACCAAAATAAAAGGGAATAAAACCTATTCCATTTTTTTCTCGTAAGTGAAATGCATTTAGAATCTGTCAATAAAATCACAAAAGAAAACTTCCACCAGGGGAAGCATTCTAGAACATAAAGCCATACCTTGCTCTCAATCAAATGAAAGATGGATCTCCCAAGCAGGCCCTTTTCTTAGTGTGCTCTATTTCCTGCCCTGAAAAAGGGGCAGACAGGGCTGAAAGAGCCCACACAGCTATCCTCTGACCTGTGACTTGACCCTTGCATGACCTCAGTGTGTCTTTATGCATCTACAACCATCAAGGGTAATAACTAGCAGTCACCAGTGTCATTCCCCTGCTATTTGAAGGTATTCTTCCTTTGTCCTTTATTTTCTGGTCACCATGAACGAGGCCTATTCAATTCAATCTGCTTGCTCTGGAGAGGAGACTCTTAGAACCAGTACATTAGTAGTGAGGTATGAAGAGTGTAAATTTCCATCCTATTCTGCTTCTTCCAGCTCCATTAACTGTTCTTAAAAATATTTCTGGCTTCTATTATATCAATCTACTTCCAAGAGAAGTCTTGTCTTTCATTTTTAAATTTCACATATCACCTTAAAACAGGCCCAAATCAGAACCCAGGTATCCAACGCAACTTCTGAAGTGTAAATATCTCCATCCTTTCTGAATAAAGTTTTGTAACTGACATTATTCTTCCATTAGGGTAGCTGAAGAGAAGCATGAAGAAAGTATATGCAATATTGCAGGGTGTTTGGTCTGTCTTGCTTCTATTATGTTTAGTAAATCTTTCTAAGTACAACTCTACCCTACTCCAAGCAGAAGCACACCTGTGTGCACACACAGATGTACAGATTATAAACAATTCATTTTGAACACTTACAGAGAGTTTAGGTCACTTTAAAATTACTTTGACAATTAAAAAAATACATTGTAAAATCATTGGCCATGAAATGAGGGAATTAAAAGTACAGTAGTTCTATAAGCAAGGAAAAAGACAGGAACGACTAACGACTTTAAAAGGAAAAAGATGTCAAAGATTGGGCAGGGTCAGTACTGAGTTTTCCTAACAGCTTTCTGTTGGTCTGGAGACCATACTGGCTATTACTCACTATCTAGCCCTGTTTTCAGGAGTCCAGTTGAACCTTCAGCAGACTGTACATGAAGTAAAATTGGTGTGCCTGCACAGAGACAGCAGACAAGTAGCTTTGTCTGGTCCTGTGATGCAGAACACTGGGAATTCTGAGAAGCAGCTATAACCAGGAGGCCTTTAGGCATGTTCATTAGCACAAAGCTCACACTTGTTCTTTTCACAATGAAAGCCTCCCAGTTCCTATGCAATGCTTCACACCTAAGCCACTAAGTATTGAGATCTGCTTTAGCTCTTAGCACACCTGCAGTCATTTTTGTCTTCAGTTTCCATTTTAGTTAAGAGATGAAATTACTCATAATTGGTTACTTTGTTACCTTGACACTCTAAAGAATCACTAACTACAGTTCCACTTAGGACCAATCAAATTAAAGGTCAATTAGAAATGCTTCATAAAGCTAGTCAAAATGATGTAGTGCTGCCATCCCCTTGTTTTCAACCTGGTTGTTACCCAAATGAAGTTTGTTTCATATTCAAACTTGGTTATTACCTGGATGCAGTTTGTTCCTTAGACCTGATTACCTGGTTGTTACTCGAATATGCTTTTTCTTATAAAAAGCCTGCCTTGGAAGCAGACTGACATCACAGTTAGACTCTGAGACCTCTGTGACCCTGGTCATGATGACTGTGACCAGTTTTGGAGGTGTGCACTCAATAAACCATCAATATCTAACTGAGATTGGTGACTGAGTGGTTTTTTGTGGCTATTCTTGGATTCTAACATTTGGAGGTCCCACTGAGATGGGACTATAACATTTGGAAGTCCCACCAAGGTTATTCACATTTGCTTTGGTTCTCTGGACTTCCTTTGCTTGAAAAGATACAATGATAGGAACATTGTAATTTGGGAATTGATGAAGTCTGTGTGCTTTTAATTTAAATCAATTCTATCCTAGACCTGACTTCCAGAAGCACATGCTAAACAAAGATTACACTACACAAATAGATTTTCATGATAATCTTATATAAGAGAGGGAGAGATAAGAATGTGGGGAGGAACAGACAAGGACTAGGAAGGGAGCTAGGCAATGGAGACTGATTTCCACACAGGTTTCTATACTGAGGCTACCAGGGTGAGGGCTGGTGGAGGACAAGCATACTCCCAGTCTTGTCACTGCTCCTAATGATGACCTCTGTGTCTCTGCCTCTATGCCTAGGTCAACAAAGTGATACCAGTGGTCCAATGTCTCTTGTGAAAAGTGTTGAAGGTAGAAAATTTTGAGCCAGGAAAAGTCCACTGAAGTATGGGTGACAAAGGCACCCTGATAGTATGCAACTTGGGCTCTACAACCATCCCCGTCATAGAAATTGTATCATAAGTGTGGTGATTAGTCTGACAGAAGAAAAAAAGTGGAAAAAAAACTCAAGCCAAGTTTAATGTGTAGGATTTCCTCTACCTTGACTTGTCTCAATAAATGTTTTTATACTTTTCAATAAATTGAATTCTCTGTCTTTTTATAATATCATTCAATTCCTCTGCATGTATGTTACAAAATGAAGATGCTGTGGGGATCCAGGAAATGCCTCATTTCTGGAAAAATGAAAATTAACTTGTGAGAGATATCTAAGATGGTGCCAGCTGGAAGATGCCAGGCAGATTTGAAGCTGGATCATGGGTACAGCTTATTGGGTGAGCAAGACTTCTGTGCTCATGGTCAGTGCATGATCACCATGATACCAGGCTTGTCCTTTGTGGTGTGATGGGATGACTCTAATGGGATTGTCCCATGTGGAAATCCCCCATTTGGTTGTGTATATAAGGCAGAGAATGAAACATTAAAATGACAAATGCTTAGACATAACCCCTGTCTCATCTGATTGTCTCCACTGATCAAGGGGAGGCTGATGGAGTGGGCAGAAAGCACACTCAACTTTTCCTGAGAACCCCCTTGTGTGGTGACTGCTGTGTCATGGGGTCACCACAGACTAATGCAAACTCATGACCTCAGACAGAAGTGGGTTCTGTGATTAACTCTTGGGAAGAATGATAGTGGCAAACATGTGCTTCTTAAAACATTATATAAACATATCTATGTATCCCAGAGGAGACAAAATACAAAATCGAACTGTTTACTTGTTATCACAAGTAAAATATATGGTTTATTAAATCATGAAGAAGTTTATAATGTTATATTTATCCCTCTCAGGTCTCTGAGGTGGTTGAAGAATAGATAGCTAGAGTCTCATAGTTAAATTTTGAGTTGTTTAGGAATCAAGAGGGTGTTCTGGATCTAAGAAGATATTTTTTTTTTTCGAGACAGGTTTCTCTGTGTAGCCCTGGCTGTCCTGGACTCAATTTGTAGGCCAGGCTGGCCTCGAACTCGCAAAGATCCGCCTGCCTCTGCCTCCCAAGTGCTGGGATTAAAGGTGTGCGCCACCACTGCCCGGCTTAAGAAGATATTTTTAAAATTGTGAGGCAAGTTAGTACGAAAGCTGAGTTAGATATAGAACTTTAAACTCAGGGAGATGGTTAGAAAGTAGAATGTTAAAGTCAGGTGCCAAATACATATGGACTGGACATTGGGAATGTATGCTAAGCCATATAACTCTTATAATTGTGGCCTATTTATTTCTGTTGTTTTGTATTGTATTTATAGTTATAAGAAAAAGAACCATTATTTGGACTGAAAGGGAGAGCTGTTGGGGGGAAAAATAAATACCTTAAACTAAAAAAAAAAAAAAAAGAAGGGAAGAGGATGGTGGGGCTGAGGGGGAGGAGGGTGGAAGGGTGGGACTGGAGGGGGGGAGTAGGGAGGGTATTGTGATTGAGATGTAACTTGAAGAAATAAAAAATAAATTATTAAAAAAGTATTGTGCTACCTCCCAACAAATATATAAAACCATATATTTGTCTTAAAAGAACTGAAAGAGAGAAAAATAATCTGCACAGAATTTCTACCAATGTCCACAGACACTGGACAGAGCCAGTGAGTTTGACCAGACAACTACATATTCAGATTACTATTTGTCCTAGGGATGAGAAAACAGCACATCCATAGCTACAGTTTAATGTGTGTGTGTGTGTGTGTGTGTGTGTGTGTGTGTGTGTGTGTGTGTGTGTGTGTGCATGTGCATGCACTAAATATTTAAACCAAAGGACAAACTCAAGTGTCAATTTTGGAAATGTTTTCTAATATGTTTGATACTAGATAAGTCTCCTCAACTCTGGGTTGACTGGAACATTTTCATGTTTTCTGGAGATTGAATTCAGGTCCTTGTGTGACAGGTAAGCACTTAACCAACTCCCCAGGTTCACAGGTTCATTCTTTGTAACTGCTGGTATCACAAAACCCTGTACTGGACAATCATTGCAGGTATCTTGAATATGAAGAGATTCACCTTCACTCATTTCCCTGCTTCATCCTTTAAACCCTATTTGTCACTTATAAAATGGAAAATCAAGTGTTGAAGATATGGCTTGGTGGTTAAGTTCATGTACTACTCTTACAGAGGACCCAAGTTTGGCCCCCAGCACCCATGTACAGAAGTTAACAACTACCTGTTACTCCAGCTTCAGGTGTCCCAAATACCTCTGGCCTCTGTGTGCATGACACTCACCTGAATATACTCACACACAGATTCACAGGCAAAAAGATAATTTAAATGGAATTAAAATAAATATTTAAATTTTAAGAGAGTAAAATACTTACTGTCAATGCATACTGAATGCTGGGCCACCTCTAGAAATAGCAATAGGCTAATCTCCAGCATTACCCTCCATCTTAATACCATGTTCAGAGAAATCCAGAAAGAAATGAATGGTTCTCACAGAATTACTTCCCACCAAACTGGTGTAAGTAGAATAAATATGGATAAAGCCCTGAAGGAAGAGAACTGACATGGCCTTCAGACACATTTTGAATTTAGCCTCTTCTGATAAGACTGATGTGGGTATCTGAGTAATTTTGCAATACATTATACATTCCATTTATAAGAAAGATTAATTTAACAGCTTTGTCTGAAGTATCGTGAACATTTAGTAAAGCACACATGGAAGTTCTCTCCCTCACCTTTCCATGGAAAGAAATGGATGAGACAGAGAAACCAGCTACCTTTTTAGACTAGCACCTAAAAGAAGACATCATTTAAACTGGAAGCATTTGTTCAGCAAATATTAGTAATATACTAATATGTATTAGTAATCTATATTATAAGTAATAATTTAAATAGCCATCTTCAAGATTGCCTAATACAAATAGGCTAAACATTATGTGTGTAGCTTTTACATATGGTTTTCTTGGTTGTGTAACATTTGTTCTTACTTGTTTTACTATAAGAGTTTTAAAAATTAGCCTTTTTATTAGACAAAAGGAGGGAATTAATGGGGTGATGTTATGAATTCTAAGTGTTAATTAGTTGGTCCTGCTTGCTGTTTGTTTTCTAATCATTGTCTCTGATTGGTTGAATATATGCTGAGGCCTGCGATTGGGCAAAGACAGAGGTAGGCCAGACTAAGGCAAGAGCTTCTGAAGCAGAGAGCATCTTGAGAAGAAGTCACAAGTAGGAAGGAGACATACATTGGGTTAGATGAAAGACGATCATTCCATGTGGCCTGGAACATTAGCATAGAGTATAGAATAGCAGTCCAAAGGAATGTATGTATATTATATTGGGTCATATTTGGGAAATTTAGTTAAGAGCTAGCTTAGATGGGCTAAGATTGCACAATCCAGACCAAAGCTTGTTAAAATCCACATGGTGTCTGTGTGCTCATTTATAATGGAAGGTTAAGGACTAACTGCCGGCCAATTAAATATAACCTAAATGCTAGTAAATAATTTAATTAATTCTTTCTACACAAAGGTTTGACACTCTTGCAAAGTTGAGTCCAGCCAGCATCTAGATTGGTGACTACACAAGGAAAACAGGAAAGACACAAAAATCTGCTAAACACAAGTAGTCCAGGTGATAACTATTGAAATGTAAAGGCTACCCTGGAAGAGTGATGCACCTGCAAAGAGGAAGAGTTAATGTGGGGTTGTAGAAATGACTTGAATAAGAGTCTGCTACTTCTCTAGAGGACTTAAATGTTGTTCCCTACACCCATGTGACATGGTTCACAACTACCTATAACTCCAGCACCAGGATATCCAGCATCCTCGTCTGGCCTATGGAGGCACCTGCACTCATGTGTTTACACACACAGAATAAGGCACATAAAATACACATAAAAATAAATCTTTTGAAAACCCCAAATATAATTTATACTGCACCATTGTTAAGGAAATCTTCTACTTCATAATTCTGTTTGCAAACTCATTTCATATAATACTTCACAGGCTAAATCATTACTATATATTTTTAGCATGATCAAACTCTTGGGATTTTTTATTACCAAACGTTAAGAGAGATCAATTTATTTTTCAGCTTCACAATGAAACTTGATTTGTGGGGAATTTTGTATGGTATTCTTTTTTGCCCTTTCATTTATGACAGAAGAAAATAAGAGATTCTTAGAGAAAGCAAACAAATTATTTTTTTTATTTTTTATTTCTTCAAGTTACATCTCAGTGGCAATCCTCTCCCTATGCCCCCCTCCAGTCCCACTCTCCCACCCTCAACCCCCCATTCTCTTCCCTTTTTTTTTAAGTTTAAGGTATATCTTATTTTCCCCAACAGCTCCCCCTTTCAGTCCAACAAATGGCTCTTTCTCTTATAATAATAGATATAATACAAAACAACAGAGGTAATTAGGCCACAGTTATGAGGGTTTTATGGCTTTGCGTACATTCCCAATGTCCAGTCCCCATGTATTTGGCACCTGACTTTAACTTTCTACTATCTAACCATCTCCATGAGTTTAAAGTTCTACATTCATACTAACTTGCAACACAATTTTAAAAGCATCTTCCTAGATCTATAACACTCTCTTGACTCTTAAACAACTCAAAATTTAATTATGAGACTCTAGCTATCTATTCTTTAACCACCTCAGAGACCTGAGAGGGATAAATATACATGATTTTATAGGAAGTACAGGGCCTGCAGCTTCCAAAACTAAGAAATGACATACCAGTGGCTGTCTGGACAGTTCCCATTTTCTCTCCATATATTACAGCATCGATCTTCAGTCATTTGGCCCCATTTCTCTGACAGACATTGATTGTAAAGCAGGGGTTATGAAGGACTTGCCTACCCTGTTTTGGCAGAGCCAGGCTGTCGACTTACCTGCTTCCAAGTTTTGTCCTTTTTGGACAGCATTCTGTCTACAGTTGGAGCAAGGGGCTTTTCCTACCAAGAGATAGGCTTGCAACTAATTCAATCATCTCCCACATGAATGAGGAGGCTCTTGGCCCTCATACGACATCTGAACTGAGATGAGGGACTGTTATATAGGGAAACCCCCCCCAGAGAAATGGGATGGAAGGGTTAGGGGGTAAAGAAAAAAATTTAAATGTGAAGTTTCGGCATTTTGCTACTAATTGTCATAAACTGTTTAGGATAATTAAGAAATGCAAACTAATAGTCATGCATGTGTTAGGTACTTTGACAGTCCATTACAGTTATTTTCTAAGCTAATCAGAAATAAAGCTGCTAAGAGACAAGCAACATCTGCTTATCCTAATATAAGAGACAGATAAGGCCTCTTCAAAAACCTTAAGAGATCTGCAGAATATGGCATTCAAAGATGTTTTCTTTACTTTAGATTTTTTTTTTATATTGATACATATCAACTCTTGACAGCACCCCCTATTCCACTCCAAGTAGAAGATAAGCATCGAAGAATCTCCAGTGGGAGATGATTGAATCAGAAAGCAAACAAATTCTAAAAGAACTTAACATGTATAAGTGTATACTTAGTTAATATACAAACAAAAGTATACATGAACATCCTATTCCTGAATTATTTTGAAAATTTTCTAAATTTTGAACAGTTTTCCAAAAGGTAAAGAAAGAAAAAAGTTATAAATGACAATAACATCATTTTTAGCTAAGAGGAGAAAAATCAACAATACGAATTTTAAGAAATCACAGAGGAAATGTAAGAAAAGGGGCTGGCAAGGGAGAACATAGTAATGAATTCCCATCTGGACCATTTAGAGAACCTCTTGCTCCAGGTGGGTTTAATGACACTAAAACTGGTTTTTGCTCAAAACTGAACAAAATGGGATATTTTTTCCAACAGAAAAGAAATTATTGAGAGGAGTCTCAAATAGTTTCTGATATGGATGTGAAGGGAAAAAACAGGAATCCTATGCTGCCAAAAATGAATTTACATCTGAAAAAAATGTTTTCATTTAAAGCATAAATTAGGTGATATGGGTTAGAAAAAGTAAACAAAGGCTTGGCAGTGTTAGTCCCAAACATGGGAGGAGAAAGACCCCCAACCCAAATCAACACGTTCAAATTAATTAAATCAACCAATGAATGAATTGAAGCAAGCTCTGTGTGTGTGTGTGTGTGTGTATGTGTGTGTGTGTATGTGTGTGTAGTATACATGGCTGCCTCCCCCTAAGGCAAAGTTCAAGAGGTCAGGTAAAAAAGCTTTTATAGCTCACGGGTGGGGGTTTCCAAAGGAGGATTTTGTGGGCAAACTAGCTGGGTGATAAGAGCAGAACATAAATAAGCATAGCAAGTTAGTCCCTCCTGAAACAAAGACATGGCTGCAGGATGGCCATAACAAGGTGGTCACTGGTGGTCATATGTCCTTTTGAAATAAAGCTGTGGTTTTAAGATGGTTATAAATTACTTTTTTTGGGGGGAGGGAAAGACATGATTGCCATTTTTGGAACATTCAGTACAGAAATATTTGTAGTTAAGGTTACAGTTGGTGCATAACCTAATACTTGAAAAAGAAATTTAAGGTAAACAGGAATGAATGAAGTTTGTTTTGACAATAAGGTGACTTTTATCATGATGAAGGCAGACTGTTTCCTCAGGAGCTTGGAAAGTGGATGGTAAGTTTTTAAGGGATACATTTGCTTTTGCCAAGCTCATGTGGCCTTTGAAGGAAATAAACATCTAGTGATATCTTATTTACCCAATTTCTTTCACTGTTCCATAGAAGCCTCTGTGTTCATTAACAATGAGAAACATGTTAAATGAGGACCATAAACCAATGAGGTGTCCAGTCTATAGCCATGATCACAAGGGCTTCCAACGCCATAACTACAAAATAGAAAACAATGTCAAGAAGCAGAAAATCGATGCAGAGTGGACTTTAAACTATCACTTTATAAAAAAAAAAAAACATGGATATTCATTTCAATGTGAATCACATAAACCTTTCAACAGGAGGTCACTGAAATGCCAATGCCAGTTCCCATTACTGTCTAACTTTTAAATTTACAGATAAATATCATCCTACTGACACAATTTTATCTATTGATTGAGTACATGGAAATGGAGTTTCATGAATTAATGTAAAAGATCCTTGGAAGGATGCTTAGAAAAGAACAAATGCCAGATACATATTATTGAATGGATGAGCTATGTGACTACATAGCATAAAAAACATAACACAAATATTTGAACTTTATCCATTTAAACCCAAAATGTTTTCTGAATTGTCTGAGTACTTGGTTCAAGGTATGCTCAGGCAACAGTTTCTCCTGATATTGGATGGCTCATGTGAAAATTGCCTGTGCTGAGCCATGACAATCCATTATCCAATACTGAAGTTCAGTGATATTCTCATCCTACAAATGAGTAAAATGATTTCCCTTATATTCTTAGGGTGCGTATATCCAATAAAACTGACTAGAAATGACTTTAATTAAATACATACATACATACACACACACATATATATATATACATACTTACATATATATGTATGTGTGTATTTGAGACTAGACTGATTATTTAAAATGTCCAACAATGGGATGGCTGAAGGATAGAGGGAGTAAAGGCATATGCTATCAAGCATGATGACTTGGAGCCCAAGAAACATCATGCTGGAAGGAAAGAATTAACTCCTTCATCTTATTCTCTGATCTCCACATATGTGCCATGGTACTCTACACACACACACACACACAATGTAATAAAAAGTATTTCCAGCAAGAAATACACATAATATTTTTGCAAATTTTCAAAATAAGTCCTAATTTGATTTAAACTTTTCCTGAAAGACGCTACAAGCAATTGTGACAATTAGTACACTTATATAAAACTAAGTAATATAAAACAAATCAGAATATACTTATTTTAAAGAGGACAGTGATTAAATTCAATATGCCTTATCAGTATTTATTGTGAAATTTTTGAAATAGAGTTCTCGAAAATAGAAAAAAATACTTTTGTTCATAAAATAGTCTATGAACACAGTGCAATCATTTATTTCTTTTATTCCTCTTTAAAGAAAATAACAGTACTATTATCAAACAAAATTTCCTAGCCTGTTATAAACTATTATTCAGGACAGATATGAATTATCCCTTTGAATTTACTAATTGATCAAGGTTTTAAGAACAGAGCTATTTAATATTTTAAAGCTTGAATATCTATGGTGGGTGGCAGAATTTAAAAATTGAATATTTGAAGATAGTCACAGAACAAAGCATTATCTTTTTTTGAAGTACAATGGTTTAAATTGGGAGCTGAAGAAACACTCTCATAAGATGAAGAATAAGTAAATCTCTATACTTTCTTTTGATTTATCACGTGAAAAAATCAATAAGAACAAGAAGCAGAGCTAAACACCGTTGAAAATGTATGTTATACCATATAATTTTCATAGTTGTGGCCTAATTGTTCTTATTGTTTTGTATTTTATTTATTGTTTTAAAAAAGGGCCTTTTATTGGACTAAAAGGGAGAGCTGTTGGGGGGAAAAGATACACTTTAGTTTTTTAGCAGATAGGAGGATGAGGGGGAAGAGGGTAGGGGAGGTGGGACCAGGAAAGGGATGAAGGAGGGGAATGTGATTGAGATGTAACTTGAAGAAATAAATAAATGTTGAAAAAAATCATTATATGGGATGGTAATGAGACATTGATAAGCTTGAACATGGAAATGCAGGACAAAGAGAAAAGGGAATGAGACTTGAGCACTGTGTTAACTTTGTGTTATACATACAGTTGAGATGATCAATTTATAAGAGAAATAGTTTATTCTTAACCATAGGTTGGCAGGTTCTAACCAATGGCTGGTTAGGGATTTTATACCTGCCATGAGATGGTATAGTGTAACAGGCAAGTGGAAGAAACTCAATTCAAAGACAGGACATGAAAGGGAAGGAAGGGGAAGGAATCAGGTCTCTGTCCCAATGATCTGAAATCCTCCCACTAGGGTGCACCTAGTTCCACTACCTCTCATTCACACACTAGATCAGGCACTAAGCTTTTAGCACATGGAACACTTACCCAACCATAGCAGGTAGTAAGACAGAAGGATAAGAAGGCTTAAGAATTTGATTTATACATTCTTAGGACTGGGAACTTCACAGGTGATTTATTCTGCTCTATTTTTTGTTTGTCCTGTAGACAAAGGGTCTCACATCCCATAAGTTAACCCGGAACTATGTAGCTATAATGGTTTGAAGGATAAGAAGGCTTAAAAGTTTGATTTATACATTCTTAGGACCGGGAACTTCACAGGTGATATACTCTGCTCTATTTTTTTTTGTTTGTCCTGTAGACAAGGGGTCTCATGTCCCATAAGTTAACCTGGAACTATGTAGCTATAATGGTTTGCATTATCAACTTGACAGAACCTAGATATTATATTGTAGAAAAATCTCTGAGCATGTTTGTTATGAGATATAATGCAGCTTACGGGTATCCTTAGCTAGCCCGAGTCAAGGTGCACCGCTGAGAAGTTACACCATGCAACAGATCTGGTTTAAAAGAGGTTTACTGGGGGCAGGAAGAGGAATGAGGACCTGGAGAAGAGATAGAGGTGGACAAGTGGACATGTAGACAGGCAGACAGGCAGGGAACATAGAGAGTCATGAGGGCAGAGAGAAGGGGCAGAGAGGGAGTACTGGAAGGGAACAGAAGAGAGATGGGGTGGTGGTGAGCAAGTCGTTTTATCAGCAACACATCCCTTGCTCACCTGGCAGCAGGTGCAGGTCAAACCATAAGCAACTGCTAGGTCAGTGGAATTGTCTGTAAACTAACAGTGTCTATCAAGAGTAATCTTAATGAGGCTAACTGAGGAGAGAAGACACACCCTACATTTAGTAGAAAACATTATCCCTGGACAGCAAAAAAAAGGGGTGGGGTTAATTGAGAACTGAGTATCAGTGTTCATCTCCTCTGATTCCTGACCGTGGTTACACCATAATTGGTTGCCTCATGCTTTTGATATCATGCCTTCCCTCCCAGACAGACTATGTACTCAAACTGTGAACCCAATCAAAACTTTCGTCTCTTGTTTTGTCTGGTGTTTTTCTAAAGAAGAAAATTAACCAACACAATATTCAAAGAGTGCCTTAAATTTCTTTTCCTAATGCCTCTACCACCTGGGTGCTTGGGATACAGGTGTTCACATCCATACATAGTTTGTGTAGTAATGGTGATAGTACCCAGGGCTATGCATGTACTGTGTGTGCAAGTATGCTACCAATTAGCTACATCTTTAACTTAACACCATATTGTTTGTGGATGACACTTAAGTTTCTGAGAATGCTGATACTTTGCATTTTATAGGGAATAAATAAACTAGCAGGCTTTTCTTTTCAATGTTTATCCTAGGATTACTTCCAAGGCAAAAAAAAAAAAAAATAGGGATATCTTTGAGTATGTTCAATGGTAAGGAGGGAGTCACTTTGGATAGTATATTGAAATAAACTGAGATTTAAGGAAGCCCAGTAAACTAGCTAGTGGAATTCAACAGTCACTTTTTCCTTCAACATCTACAACTGTGCAGTCAATATGTAGCAGCTTATTCAACCGTAGCTATTAAAATTCTAATTAAAATAAAAGTAAATATTATTCATACCCAGTTCTTTACTGGCATGAATAACTCCAAAGACTCAATAGCCACATGTGGCTTGTGTTTCCAGCTCTGAATTCATAATTCATGGGTATAGAAACTTTACTATAGTCCTGTCAAATAGCAAGGTAAAATGAGCACTATACACCAGCCTCCAAAAAAATTGGATGATGACATTCAATAGCATCTGAAAGCTACTATTGAATAAGACTTGTTAGTTTTCTAAAGAGATTTAAGCCAGATTACTCTACATTCCTGGTCTATCATCACCATATAACAATCAATGTACTTGTGAATCTGCCTTAAATAAAAAATTAAAACTGACACCATTATATCTCCAAGAAGAGCTTCCAATATGGAAAGCAAGTGTATAAACAAAGTAACACAAGCCAAGAGCACACAAAACAAGAGCAGGTGTTAATCTCAAAGATGGGAGGAGAAAGATCACCGACCCAAAACATCACAGTCAAATTAATTAAAGCAAGCTAATTCAAGTAAGCTATTTTATTTGTATACATGAACTGCTTCTCCCTAAGGAGGGATTCAAGAGGTCAGCATGGGATTTGAAGAAAAATGGACTTTTCTAGCTCAGGTGTAGGGGGTTTCCAAATGGGGGATTTAGCAGGCAAAATAGGTAGGGTTTACATGAGTAGAAAATAAACATAATGATTTAGTCCCTCCTGAAAAAAAGACATTGTTGCAAGATGGGCATGACAAGGTAGTCAACAGTGGTCATATAACATTTTGAAATAATAGTAGGATTGCAAGATGGTTATAAACAACATTTGAAACAAAGATAAGATTGGCATTCCAGAAATATGCAGTGAGAACCATTTTTAGGTAAGGTTACAGATGGGTCATAGCCCAATCCTTGAGAAAGAGGGGTTTAATCATACAGGAATGAACCTAATTTGTCTTTACTATAAGATGGCTTTCAAGCCTAAGATGGAGCCAGGCTGATTCTTCACAGGAAAGCTAGCAAACAAAAGGGTTTTGTTTTGTTTTTGGTTTTTCGAGACAGGGTTACTCTGTGTAAAAACCCTGGCTGTCCTGGACTTGCTTTGTAGACCAGGCTGGACTTGAACTCACAGAGATCCACCTGCCTCTCCCTCCAGAGTTCTGGGAATAAAGGCGTGTGCCACCACGCCCAGCTAACAAAAGGTATTATAATACAATATGTTCATGTATGAAACTATAAGAAGACACTAATAAAAACAATTGCTCAAAGGGCAACAAAAAGTTCTGGGAAATTACAAATATGAAAATAGACACTCAAAAACAGAAGTTTCCAAGATTAATTAGGAAAAAAATTCTCAAATTTTAAAAGAATAAAAATTACATATCAGGATGAATTAGCTATGGGGGAAAGACAGGAAAAAGAAAGCTTAATTTGAAAAATGTCTATATCTGGTGAGAATAAGTTGCAGGAAAAAAAACTTTTTTTAAGTCCCAAGAGAACAGAAAATTTGAAAAGTCTGTAAGAAACCTACTATTTTTATTGATTATATTTTTAGAATATTTTATATTTATGTCATTATCACATGTGTGTCATTTGATAGAAACAAATTAATTAAGTTATTTAAGAACTGATAGTCTTGTCTAGTGTAGTGTCCCAGTCTCATTTAGATGTTTAGAAAGTCTTTTGCAACCACCTCCTTAGTGTGAAATTTAGGGTTTTCCCTCGACTAAGCAGAAGGTAAACCATAGACCACCATATTTGAATTTTTTTTTCTGCTAACTCATTTTTCATGAATAAAGGAAAACATTCAAAACCTCCAAGAAGATTTAAAACCTCCAGCTAATTAGGCCATTTGTGCAAATTCATTAGCATGAACATTTCCAATTGATTAGCACAAAGTGTTACAAGAAAACCTCTAGAGTAAAAACTAGCCTGCAGGCTTCCAGCTTGGAGGTTGCTCTCTCAAGATGGAAAAAACCCTTGGGAGAGAGACTGGGAAGTTAAGAGCAGTAGCTGGTTTCTTTTGCAAGTGAAAATCTAAAAGCAGATTTCAAAAAGTAGGTACCCACTAAGCACTCAGTGAGTGGATTAAAGCAAGACTTCACTTTTACAAAGTTCCTGAATGTGAAATCATTAAAAGAGAGCAAATTTTCATCCTAATTCTTTGTAAAACATTACCATTATCTTATAAACAAACACAAATGATCAAATAAATCACCCCCATTGCTCAAAAGCATCTAAACATGCCTTGCTCTCTGGCAAGCAAAGTAACCTTAGTTACCTCAAAGACACTTTTGAGTCCTGAGGTAATCCTAGGTACCCC
Organism: Lophiomys imhausi; assembly: GCA_907164525.1. NCBI lineage: Eukaryota > Metazoa > Chordata > Mammalia > Rodentia > Muridae > Lophiomys > Lophiomys imhausi. Next base: position 12,751,099 of record CAJQZJ010004687.1, on the reverse strand, counting down.
TTTCCATGAAGACTTGACTAAATTGGGCTACATTGTGCAGGTAATGAACTCTAACAGGACCTCGTATTCTTTTAAAACCCCACTTGGGGCACTGAGAGCAACATCAGTAATGTCTTTGCCTTTGATCAGATATCTATGTGATCTTTATGTACCCTGAGAATTAAGAATTAGGCTTTCAGAGGTAGCAGAGGTAGGAATATTCCTTAATTTTCAAAGTTCTTGTTTACATGTGCAAATCAGTCATGTTTTCTAATCTCAGTAGCACACACATTAGGTTTATTGGTGAACAAGCCTGTGATCCCAATGCTTAGTAGGTGGACAAAGGAGGATCAGATATTTAAGGTCATCCTTGCCTGACCCTCAGGTTAGTCTAGGTTACATAAAACTGTGCCAAAAAAGGGGGGGGGGAGAAATACAGATCATCATTTCATTCACTCAGGAGTCTGTCCACCACTCCTTTGAAGTTGTAAATACAGGCAGGACAAATAAACAGATGGCCCATCGTGACTCCTCCTGTTGGAAAGCAAGACTGCAATCACCTGTCCCAATCCAGAATCACCTGGCCACAAAAGCACAAGTGGAAAACATGTCCTCTGAGTCTTCGCACAGTGGTTTTCCTCAAGTGCTGAAAACAGCCTGCTGGCTCACACTCAAAACCACTAAAACATGATTATAAGTCACTTTAAAAATCTGTTCCATAACTTCTTTTCCCTTGACAAAAAGAACTCCTGTTGGTTCATACATGCAGCACAAGAATTACTGCTGCATATCAGAGTTGCCTGGCAGCTTCTTAGAATGGAAAGAGTACTTGTGAGCGAATGAGGAAGAAAAGAAGCTCTAGAGAGTGTTCTAGAGTTTCAGAAACTGTGGGTCACAGATTCTGAAATTTGTGTGTGTCCTGAAAAGATGCTACTTTTCAGGACAAATGTGAGTATCCTGAAAAGCTTTACAGAATTAGCACTTTGAACTCAAAACAATCAAAAATTAATTAAAAGTCAATGTGTAAAGTATGGAGCTTTTCTGGCAGGACTTGCCCACGATGCCTTCTACGGCTTCCCTGAGACCTTACTTCTGAACATGCATATGGTTTGACCTTACCCATGTTACCCATGTCACATGATACCAATGAACATTGACAGAAGCTCCCTGGCTTGGATTCTAGAGCATTGCATATTATGAATTGAGTAGTTATATTTTACCAACAAAATTTTCTGCTCTTATAGTGTAATTTTGGAAAACAAAGACTTTTAATATTTTCCTACCATTATGCTTTATCATTAGTTTACCTTTGAATTATATTATGATAGCATATTTGATTTTAAAATTTTCTATTTGAAATTTTTTAAATCACATAAGATTTAAGGAGGTAAAATGAAGGGATGCCTGAGGGCAGAGACTATTCTACATTTAGATACACATAGAGAAAGTAACTAATAGCTTAATCTGGAAAGAAACTAGGTTGCAAGAGTTTGAAGTGTGAGCTTGAATGTCAATAGACAAGGAAATGAAGTCACTTATATAGGAGATCAAATTCCCAAATGAGATAGAGGGAAAGAGGGGAGACAAAAGGGACAGGCTTGAGGACACCTTACGAAACATATCTTATTAAACTTATTTATTTGTTTTTGGGGACAGGAACATCTGTAGGAGAAAGGTGAATTTAGAAAGTTAAATTTGTTTATAGACAATTCCATATATGTAAGCAATGTATATGACCACACTCAGTGACAACCTGCCAAGAGAGACACTTCTAAAAAACTAAAGCAAGATAGCCACCTGTTTATGTAGTTTGTTGCTTTATACAAATAATAAGAATGAAGAAATACAGACAAAATGTTATTAATAATTCAAACACCTTTCAACCCACCATACCTAAGAAATTTAGGATACCAATCCTCCAGTGCAGGTCCTTTGAGGGCAACTGGTCAGCAGTCTGTCTGCAGGAACACCGCAATGTGCTTATTGAGTCACTCAGTGGTCACTTGGCTCTGGCATTGCTATGGCAACCTCATTCAGTTTGGGGTCCAGGCCTCCTAAGTCAGCCAAGACTGTCAAGGGTCCATGGAGCAGGTGTAGGACCCCAGCATGCTTTGGTGATTGGCTGAACACTTTCAGGACAGACGCTGTGTTGGACAGCCTAGTCCTTGGTGTCAAAGCCTTGACAGGCCCTCCTCTATTCATCTGAGCCTTGCTACACCCCCATAGAACAGGGGCTGCACTCCCGCCTTGTCACATGGTCTTTTCTGTTCACCCTGGCCTCAGAGTGCTTGTACCTCATGCCTCACTCACTTACTCAGCTGCTGAAGGCCCAAGGAAGGAAGTAGCCTCAGGCTGCTTTGCTCCCAGTGACAGTCTCCAGCTAGCCACAGCTCCCCGCAGCAAACAGGTTCTCATGAACTTTCTCTTAGCAGGTCCTATGCTACGCCTCTTGTGTAAGCCTTAGCTTACTTGTGGCATGTGCAGCTTTCTGCAGCCATTTCCCGGCCTTATTGGGCTGGTTGTGGCATAGTCCCTTTCCTCAGCCTTTTCATAGCCTCCAACTATCATCTCCTCAACTGGTCTTAGTTTAGGTGCCAAAGTGCCTGACCACCCAATTCTTACTGCCTCAGGGCTGGTGTGGCCTAGGGGCTGGTTAAGTACATTATTGCTTGAAGTCTAGCCTTTTCTGTCAGCATGGCCTCAGCACCTGCAGTTGGTGCACATCTGCCTCACACCTCTTTCTCTCACACCTTTTGGGCTCTGCCACTACATCCTTAAGTAAGACATTGCTCTTGAGGTCCCTGGCAGGTCTCTTGATTTCTCAGGGTTTCTTGAGGTTCCTGCCCTTCCACAGGGCACTGTTCTCCACATCTCTCAGAGCCTCAGCTTTCCAACTGGGCTCCGCCCAACTTCGGCTTGCCTAACTTCAGCTTCTATCTTTCTAGCCTCTTTCAAAGTGTGACAGTGTCCAACAACTGAGCAGTGTTTAGAAGCAATGCCAAGTCAAAAGCACTTTCCAGTTTCTGTGGCTTTCCTTGTTGCCCAGGACCATGTGTACTGCCAGGTGCCAGGCAGATTCAATAGAAATTCAACCTCTACCACAAAGAAGTATGTGTGGGAAAAGAGAATAATATTTTAAAAGCTAGAAGGAAATAGTCAAAGGTACATTGTGATCCACACATGACACCAGTTGCTGGATTCAAATACATAAGAGAACAACCTTGAACATACATCACATGAAAGAAATGCTATTAGAAAATAAGGAAGAGAGACCACTAAGAGATGCTGAGATGAGAAAGAGAGAGTCTGGAAGGAACTCCAACTTAGTCCTAATTCTTATGACATGGCCTTTTCCTTCAACTGTGACAATTATAATAGAGTTAGAATTGAGATGAATGGAGAAAGGACTTCTTAGACCTAGGAATCTGTCCTTCCTAGAAAAGGGAAGGATGGATCACACACAAATAAGAATTCAGATAAGAACTCTCCAGTAAGAGTTCAGATATGAAAAAGAAGGGTACCAAGAGGAGCCATTAAAAACATCAGGGAACACTTTCTGGGAAGCTACAGCAGCCCAAGTACAGAACAAGAAAACATTTGTAGCTTCTCTATGTCCCTGTGCTTCATTTTCCCTATTTGTACAGTGGAATCAAAGGTAATAAATGGCTTTAACATTTATGTACTTAGCTATTGGTGAATGGACTTGCACTCTGTGTATTTAGATGTTGATTTCTGTCTCCTGGGATCTGGTTGTAGTCTGGACATGGTCATTGCTGTGGTGATTGAGCCATCTCCTATATCAAAGAAAGTAAAGAAAGTTCTCCATAATCTCTGATCAGTTAATAAAAAGCTGAACAGTCAATGACTAGGCAGAGGACATAGGAAGGTTGGACTTCTGATCCTAATCAGGGGTCCTAAAGAGGAGAGAGGAAGGAGAAAATTTGCCATGAGGTTGGACATCAGGAAGAGTTACCAAGGAAGTTCTCGGTGAGAACACACATGAAGCAGAGGAAGCCAGGTCAAAATTAACATGGGGGTGGGGGGTTGGAGAGATGGCTCAGCAGTTAAGACCACTGGCTGCTCTTCCAAAGGACCCAGGTTCAAACCCAAGCACCCACATGAGAGTTTGAAACTGACCATATTAGCCCAGCATGGTGGCACATGCCTTTAATCCCAGCACTGAGGAGGTGCAGGCAGCCAAATCTCTGTGCTTTCCAGGCCAGTCTGGTCTACAGAGCAAGTTCCAGGTTAGCTAGGGCTACAGAAAGAAACCCTGTCTTGAATACGAAACAAAACAAAAAACAAGACTAATATGACAAGTGGCTGGGAAGTAGACAGACTAACATAGTTGGGTTAGAATATATTATTATCTGCTCAGTTATCATGCTCAAAGCTTGGTGAATGAATCTTACAGGTCTCTGTGGTAATAGAAAAAGGTAACAGACTTTAGTTTACCTACATTTAGTGTACAAAACATGGGCATAGAACCCCTGCTAAGACAAAAGATTCAGGTATTAGAAAAGTCCAGGGACAAATGTGCATAAACAAGCACTTCCCAGGACAGGGCAGTTTCCTATCTCTGTGTCTTTAAGAGAAAGAAGCCATGAACAAAAGGCAGCTCCTTTGGAACCACAGCTTTTCCTCAAATTCAGTTGCTGAGTAGGAAGAAGGAACTGATGCCCTGACTTGCTCAAAGAGACAAGGGATGGTGAGCTCTGGCCTCCCAGATCTCCCAGATTTTCTGAGAAGCTAGGAAGCAGACCAAGTGGGGAGAAACTTCCTAGGAACACAATCAGCATCCTGTCATATGGGAGGGGTTGGGCATCTGGTGAGGAACAGCTCCTGACAGTGGGCTGGGCAGATGACAGCTACATACAGGTGGAAGGGAGAAACACCTCTCCCTATGAGCAGAAACACAGCAGTGGAGTTAGTCCCTGGAGTGTCCTGAGCTGAATCACAGAGAAATATAAGACAAAGTGAGAAAAGTTAAAGGAAATCTGATCACAGCCAAACTTCTGAACAGGTAAAAAAAATTTTTTAATTATGTTTTAATGCTAAAGAAGGAAAGAAACTAGGTATAAAAAAATCAGAGACAGAAATAAATAATTTAAAAATAATAAAATAAAGTCCACAAAGAGAGTTAAGTAAAATTAAAAAGAACAAGCCACAAAAAGATGGGACTTTAGAGAATATTAAATATAGAAAAAGATATTAATTTAAAAAGATGGTTAAAGACATAAACAAATAAACATAGAAAGTAAACTCTCTAAAAAAGAGGAGAGAGAAAGGATAAAATCTTCAAAGAAAAAAGGGAGAAAAAAATAGTAAAATAAAGTCTCCAAAGAAAGGAGAGAGAAATCCCAGCACTCAGGAGGCAGAGGAAGGTAGATCTCACTGAGGTTGAAGCCAATCCGATCTACAAAGTGAGTCCAGGACAGCCAGGACTATTACATAGAGAAACCCTGTCTCAAAAAAAAAAAAAAAAAAACAAGGAAACAACAACAAAAGACAAAAAAAATACAGTTTAATAATAAAATAAATCTCCATAGAGAGGAGAGAGTTTGAAAAATTTAAAAAGACAATAATTTCCATGTTAAAAATGGAAAACAATATAAAAGAGGACATTTGAACACCATATAATTTCATTTTGACTGTCAGCACAGAAATAAGTAGATGTTCAGCAATGATTGTAGTTCTCTATATATCCTCTTTCATAAAGATTAGAATAAAGCAGACTTAGATAAAGAAAGGACTGAACAATGTATTACTAGATTGCTAGATTAAAGGCCATAGCACAGAGATTAGGGGATTCTTTAAATCATAATACAGAATCTTCGGAAATATCCAATGTGGAACCTACAATGACAACAAATAAAGGTAGTTTCAGATGGAAGAAATCCACAAAAGCTTAAAGAGATTACAGAATGGCAACCCATATAGATGATGGATAAAAAACAAACAAACAAACAAAAACAAAAACTTCAGCTATAAACTAACATGACTAGGCTGCATATTATATTTATATTCTCAAAGATCAATTACTAGATAAAGGTCTATATGATGATTTAAGAATACAGATTCTGGCCAGGTGTGGTGGTGCATGCCTAGCACTGGGGAGGCAGAGGCAGGTGGATCTCTGTGAGTTTGAGGCCAGCCTGGTCTACATAAGGGAGTCCAGGATAGCCAGGGCTCTGTTATGCAGAGAAACACTGACTCAAAAAACAACAACAACAGCAACAACAACAAAAGAATACAGTCTGTTCAATAATATTATCTTAGAGCAATGTCATATAATAGCTTATGTGTTTCATTTTGTAGACTTTGAAAAGTAAAAAATGTGCACCATACCACAGATTCATATTCAGAATTATAATGGGCTTTTGTCTTGAATTCTGAAAATAATGCCTCTCAGATAGCAAGTTTATTAAAGTTGATGACTATCTTGGAGATTCCTTTACAGATTGAAGCTGATGATGTTTCAACATATGTAATTATTAGTATACAATAATGTTTTATTCAGTATGGCATAGAAATATTACAGATATATGTTGTGATCCTACAGGACAAGAAATTGTAGAATGATCTAATAGGACTGTAAAGAAATAGCTCATAGAAAAGAAGAGGGATATGGGATTTGTCAGAGATAGATTAAAAATTTTAAATGCTAATAAGCAAAAAACACCAGCTACTGAGACATTGGATTATGAAAAAAAAAAACCTGCCTAATTGGCCCACCCATATTAAGGATGTCATAACTTTAGAACAGAATGCAGCAAATGTATTAAACTAGGGAAGAGGTTTTGTGTTTGTTTCAACAGAAGAAAACTATGGATTCCAGCAAAATTAATAAAAATTGGATTTGACAAGGGAATACAAGAGATAACCAGATACAAGAGGCAACATGTATTGCTGATTCCTCTACAAGGGAACAACTCTGAGTCTGACTGAGATATGAGAATGTTTCCAGCCAGGACTTCAGCTATGCATAGGTAATAAATCTTGTTGGCCTTTGTGGCCAATCCTTAGAGCTTAAGCCATCCTTTCAAATGGCATAGATGAAAATTTATTATGGTTTGGTTATACAATTCAAACTAACTTATAAAAAGATACATGTTTTTACCTGCTCAAACAAAGACCAGAGAATCAAATTTAGTTGATCTGTATACATTGCACATTCATTATATGTGCTAAAGCAAAAACATATACTATCTGTGCCAGTAGTCAAGTTGCTAAGAGACAAGCAACGTTTGCTTATCTAAATACAAGAGATGGATAGGGCATCTTCAAAAACCCCAAGAGACCTGCAGAATATGGCATTCAAAGATGTTATCTTAAATTAAGATTTTCTTTTTTTTTTTTTGATATCGAGACATATCAGTGCCTGACAGCACCCCCTATTCTACTCCAAGTAGAAGATAAGCATCGAAGAACCTCCACTGTAAGATGGTTGAATTAGTGGCAAGCCTTTCTCTTGGCATGAAAAAACCCCTTGCACCAACTGCAGACAGACTGCTGTCCAAAAAGGACAAAACTTGGTAGCAGGGAAGTCGACAGCCTAACTCTACCAAGACAGGGTAGGTAAGTCCTTCATAATCTCGGCTCTACAACAAATGTCTGTCAGAGAAACAGGACCCAAAGGCTGAAGACTGATGCAGGAATGTATGGAGAGAAAATGGGAACTGTCCAGGCAGTCATTGGTATGTCCTTTCTTAGTTTGGAAGCTGCAGGCCCTGCACTTCCTATATAAGCAGATATATTTATCCCTCTCAGGTCTCTGAGGTGGTTGAAGAATAGACAGCTAGAATCTCATAGTTAAATTTTGAGTTGTTTAGGAATCAAGAGGGTGTTATAGATCTAAGAAGATACTCTTAAAAGTGTGTTGCAAGTTAGTATGAATGTTGAGTCAGATATAGACCTTTAAACTCATGGAGATGGTTAGATAGTAGAATGTTAAAGTCAGGGGCCAAATGTGTATAAACTGGACATTGGGAAGGAATACTGGGCCATTTATCTCTCATAAATGTGGCATATTTATATCTGTTGTTTTGTATAATACTTACTGTTATAAGAGAAGGAACCATCTGTTGGACTGAAAGGGGAAACTTCTGGGGGGAAGAGGGTGGAAGGGTGGGATAGGAAGAGGGAATAGGGAGGGGTTTGTGACTGAGATGTAACTTGAAGAAAAAAAAAAATAAAGTGTTAAAAAAAAAAAAAGAGTCACCCTCGAGGAAGCTGAGATGCTGAGACATATATGTGCCAAAATTGCTAGATCCAGCCTCACACTGTATTAATAGGTGTTTCATGAAACCTTCCTTCCAGGACACCTTCATAGCTCCTGACCCCAGTTGGTCCAACCTCTCAGGTTGTTTCAGTCAGGACTTCATTTAACCCCTGCACTTTCAACAACAAATGTCACAGCTAGCTTTCTTAAGACTGGACAATATCCCAGTTTTCTTGGGCCCCTCAAAAGGAAAACAATACCCCCAAAGAGTAGGAAGTAATTTTAAGAGAATGATGCCCCATTCCCAAAAGGCAAGGTGGGTGTGTTATTGTTAAAGGGGTTTTGGTTGCAAGTTGTTAATGGTCTTGATCAGGGAGGAAACAATATATAGGAGATTAGAGTCATGGATTTATCTCTTTCTTTTTTTTTTCCTCTGTCATTCCTTCCCTTTTATCTAATGTTAAAGGGGAAAAGGCAGGCAAAAGGATAAAAAGAAAAAAGGGAGGATATAGAAAGAATATAGGAATAATAGAGAAAAGGAGTAAATTATTGAACCTACTCTTAAAGTATAGAGCTATAACTGCCCAAAATCTTACACTGGTGGAGATATCTATGTGTTGATACACATTTAAAAGAAAAAGAGCCTTTTATTGAACTAAAAGGGGAGATGTTGGAGGATGGTCTTGTGCTATGTGTATTCAGATGTTGATTTATGTGTCTTGACACCTGGTTGCATCCCAGACATGGGCAATGCCATAATGAATGAACCATCTCCTGTATCAATGTTGTGTAAGATTATTCTCCATCATCTCTGATTGACTCATAAAAAGCTGAACAGCCAATGACTGGGTAGAGGAACTAGGAAGATTGGACTTCCAATTCCAACCATGGTTCCCAGAGAAGACAACCACCGTAAGGCCAAAGAGGAATTGCCAAGGGTGTATACCATGATGACAAGCACATGGAGCAGATCAAGCCAAGTCAAAACTAAAATGACAAGTAATGAGCATGTAGCTGAGAAGTAACCAAACTAGCCACAGAGGATTAGACTAAATGAAGATAGTCTTGTTGAATAATTTCAATAGTTCTCTTTGATTCATTATTTGGGAGCTAGTCCTGGAATAAAAAAAAAAAAATACCACCCTTTAAATTTTCCCCTACATTCAAAACTCATGATTAACATCTCACTTAATTCTTGTTTTCCTCTGTTGAAGTAGAATTATCATTAACTGAAGTTGCTGATGAATAAATTAAAGGACTTCCAATTTCTGCTGCTATGAAAATACTTGATGCTTTATATATATATAAATGAAAACAGAAGTTTAGTTAATAAATAATTTTGGAGGAAAGAAGTACCAAATTAGATGAGCACATCTCCTTGACTTTTTGGTGACAGGCCCCATGCATGGGCAAGAGCATGGCAGGAAAGAAAATGGAAATGGCCAGAAATACACAATGACACAGAATACACCTTACTATTCCAAAAAGGAAGAAATATAGGATATTCAGGAAGTTGTAGGCCAAAACAAGACCAAAAACCAGCAGGCCAAACTCCAAATTCAATATTTCTATATCAGAAATGACATTATTCCTCAGATTTCAAGTTCCTTTTAGCTTTGATGACTGAAACACCTCTCTCTCTCTCTCTCTCTCTCTCTCTCTCTCTCTCTCTCTCAGCCTGGTTCTACACCTCTGCTGCAGGTCTCCGTGGCATCACCAACATCTTGGGATCTCCAATGAAACCTACCCTTCATCTTCACAGCTCCAGGAACAGGCCCTTCTGAATTTCCATGCAAACATCTGGCTTCAACAGCTTAACACCATTTCTTAGTCACAGAGAGATTCTACAACCCCTTTCTTGTATCCTTGACTCTTAAACTATATAATAAGGCCAAAGCTGCCAAATTATTGTATTTGATATAGTGGAACTTGGCCCCTAATTGAATTATATCTGCACTAGTTTTCTGTTGTAGATGATTTCCTTTGATACTTAAGATATTTTTTAATTTCTTTTCACAAGTTGGAAGTGTAGCTGGGTAAGGTCTTGTCCTGAGGTCACCATTCACGTTATTTTATTTAGGATCAGGCTTCTCTTTAAACTTCTTATCTCTCTCAGCACTAGACTTAGCTCCATTATATTACCTGGTACTCCTTTTATCTTCAAACTGCATATTTTGCATTTTTCCTTGCTTAGCTTTCTCCATTTCATTGTATATTTGCATAAGAGTGACCACTTGTAATCACATGACACAATCCATATTTGACTGTCTTGAGATCTCCTCTTCCAAAACCATTAATTCAAATCCCTTCAATTTAGCCTCAGGCAGATTTTTAAGACAGGCTACAAAGAAGCCACGTTCTTTGCCAAATATCCTATGAATGGTGTGTAGACCAGTTACTAATATTGTTCCCCTCTGAGACATCTTGAACTGAGCCCCATAGTTCAAATTATCCCCCATGTTCCCTAGGATATCTGCTTAAACTCTGCTTAACGAGTTCAACTGTTTATCTAGCCCAAAGACCTAAAGTTTTCCATATTTCTCCAGCAAACATCGTAGTCAGTCCTGTTACAGCAATGCTCCAATGTATTAGTTTAGGCTACTAGTAAGAGCTTTGATGAAATGCCACAACCAAAAGTGAGTTAAAAAAGAAAGAGTTTATTTTGCTTATTTCAAATCCATATTCCATAATGGAATGAAATCAGGATAGAAACTCAACCAAGATGGGAACATGGAGGTTGAAAGTGATACAGAGGTAATGGAGAAGTAGTGATTACTGGCTTGCTCCCAATGGCTTTCTCAATCTGCTTTCTTATAGAAAGCCTAAGAATGTACCAAGATCTATTCAATTGTGGTTAAATATACTCTCATTGATCTTGGTATATTGATATATAATTAAGAGTATATTTAACCACAATTGAATAGATCTTTGTATATTGATACAAATTTAAAGGTAACGCTTCCTAATGGTATCATACCTAGAGATACTTAAAAATAAAATGTGAAGCTCTGACCTCTTGATACCAACCGTCTAAAACGGTCTAGGATAGTTAAAACAAACTCCTAGTCATGCAAACATGTCACTTTGTTAGCTACTATGACAGTCTATCACAGATATTCTCTAAACTACGCAGTAATCAAGTTGCTAAGAGACAAGCAACATTTGCTTATCTAAATACAAGAGATGGATAGGGCATCTTCAAAAACCCCAAGAGATCTGCAGAATATGGCATTCAAAGATGTTATCTTAAATCAAGATATTTTTTTTGATATCGAGACATATCAGCGCCTGACAGCACCCCCTATTCTACTCCAAGTAGAAGATAAGCATCGAAGAACCTCCACTGTAAGATGGTTGAATTAGTGGCAAGCCTTTCTCTTGGCATGAAAAAACCCCTTGCACCAACTGCAGACAGACTGCTGTCCAAAAAGGACAAAACTTGGTAGCAGGGAAGTCAACAGCCTAACTCTGCCAAGACAGGGTAGGTAAGTCCTTCATAATCCCTGCTCTACAACAAATGTCTGTCAGAGAAACAGGACCCAAAGGCTGAAGATTGATGCTGGAATGTATGGAGAGAAAATGGGAACTGTCCAGGCAGTCATTGGTATGTTCTTTCTTACTTTTGGAAGCTGCAGGCCCTGCACTTCCTATATAAGCAAATATATTTATCCCTCTCAGGTCTCTGAGGTGGTTGAAGAATAGACAGCTAGAGTCTCATAGTTAAATTTTGAACTGTTTAGGAATCAAGAGGGTGTTATAGATCTAAGAAGATACTCTTAAAAGTGTGTTGCAAGATAGTATGAATGTTGAGTCACATATAGACCTTTAAACTCATGGAGTTGGTTAGATAGTAGAATGTTAAAGTCAGGGGCCAAATATGTATAAACTGGACATTGGGAAGGTGTACTGGGCCAATTTACTCTCATAAATGTGGCATATTTATATCTATTGTTTTGTATAATACTTACTGTTATAAGAGAAGGAACCATCTGTTGGACTGAAAGGGGAAACTTCTGGGGGGAAGAGGGTGGAAGGGCGGGATAGGAAGGGGGAATAGGGAGGGGTTTGTTACTGAGATGTAACTTGAAGAAAAAAAAAATGAAGTATTTAAAAAAAAAAAAGAAAGAAAGCCTAAGAATGGTCCCACTCACAATGAGGTAAGTTCTCCCACATCGATCACTAATTTTAAAAAATGCTCTACTGGCTTGCCTGTAGACTAATCTTACAAGTCATTTTCTCACTTAGGGTTTCTTCTTCTCAGATGAATCTAAACTGTGTCAAGTTTATCTAAAATTAGCCTGTACACCCAGTCATCAATACCAACTTCTATCTCAGTGACTAATCTATTGATGTAAAGAGACAAGTCCCTAAGAACTACATTAATATTTTCTGAGGGCAATGACCCAAACTCCCTCCAATTAGCTCTTAGGTTTAACCACATTTTAACATCAACACCTAGGGACTATTGGGGGGCAAACCATATATAGACCATAACACCCAGACATTTAATTATTTGTTAGACCACTGGATATCAAATGTAGAATGATTAACCCATGCTAGTGTTCTCCTTTTGTAACCTTTGGACATCCCTTCTCACCTCCTTGGTTCCCTGAAAAGAAAATCTCTTGAATCTGTCACCTGTGTCCTATCCATCTGACATCTGATTCTGCTTGACCACTGAGGAAGACAAGAGAGTGCAGAGTCAGGGGAGAGACTGTTCAGGAATATTTTCTATAATTTTTACATAACTTTTGGAGTAGATGCTGCCTTTTAGTGTCACAAATCACACCTTGAAGTCATTCCAGTGCAGTCCCAACTCTCATCTTGTTCTACAACTTTACCATCCCCCTTGTGCCATCAGGCCCACAGATGGTAATGATGTTACCTCTGGATTCCTGAAAATGATTATTTTGCATGTTTTATTCTTATCATCAGCTCTAAGCATACTCCTTTGATTAACTCTTCATTAATGAAACATTTGAGCATCCTCTTTCAGTGAATAGCCTAAATGATGCCCATAGTGCATTTAGAATGCCATACACAAAGGAGCACTATTCATAAATATAAAAGCCCAAAATATTTTAGGAATCATCAGAAACAGGTGAGGAAATGAAGGGCTGAAAAATAAATTGGTTCCAAGACTGCAAAGGTTAAAATAGCAGAGAAAGAATTTCAGGTCTCCTGATTCCCAGAGCAGATAATCTTTGCTCCACCACAAGTCTCTCTCACAAGGGAACCTGAACTGGAAAAGATCTTTTGATTATAGGAAGCAGCTGTACACAGTAACTGGGTTTCTATTCTACCATAGAACTTTCCACCTTACTGTCAGAACAGCCTGACACCCCCACCCAAGATCATTAGGGTTTAAACTCCTTGTAAAGTGAGTAAGCTGTTACCTTTCAAAGAGATGTGGTAAAGGGTCAAAACTATTCTCTTCTAATTAATTTTGCTGCAGTGAAGTTTCTACATTCTGTGTGCTGTTTGGGGATAGAAAGTATCATGTTGTCTCCACCTCTTTTAGACATGTGTAGAAAAGTCTTACTTTCAAGGCAAGTCTGAATGAAGTATTTAGTCTTTTCTTTAAAGCAGTTTTCCATTTTGAAGCACTGACAGAAGAGGGAATACCTTTGATTGAATCAAAATTGACTTTCTAGTCATGTTAAAATGTACATGTTTGAAGACTTCCCCATTACAAGGCATGTTGTCTTTTTTTTTCTTCTGTGTATGCTCTGTGATGAATAAGACTTTTATCAATATGACTACAGACTAAATTTTATTGATAGGGCCAAATATTTGTCCTTGTCAGCTGTTTGTTTATAGCCTCACATCTCAAGGAAAGCAAGCATGTGCTGGATAGCTTTATGTCAGCTTAACACAAGCTAAAGTTATCTGAGAGAAGGAAATGTCACTGGAGAAAATGCCTCCATAAGATCCAGCTTTAGACAAACTTGTAGGGTAATTAGCAATTGATGTAGGAGGTCACACCCCCTTGTGAATGGTGTGACCACTGGGCTGGTGGTCTTGGGCTCTATAAGGAAGTAGTTGAGGAAACCACAAGCAACAAGCCAGTAAGCATCAACCCTTCATAACCTCTGCATCAGTTCTTCCCTGTAAATTCCTGTCCTAACTTCCTTCAATTATTGTAGAAATAAATATTTAAATTTCCACCAACATTTATATTATATTTAATGGGTTGGAGGTGTTAATCCTTAACCTGCATTATAAATGATCTGTTGAGGGAAGGTCTTATCATTGCTTCTGATAGGTTGAATTCAATGCTGAGATCTAGTTACCGCCCCTTCTGAGGCATTCTCTTGATTGGTTAATAAAAGTCGCTTATGGTCAATTAGCTGGGCAGAAAGAGTATAGGAAGGCAGGACTTCCTGAGCTTAGAACAGGAACTGTGGGCATACATACAGAATGGTCCTCTTTCCACCAGGAGACACAGAAGGAGACAGACATCTGGAGAATGCTGGAAGGGAATCACAGGCACATGGAGGTTTGGGATTAAGTGATCCGGGTTAACTTAGAGTAGCTAATTTCCAGCTAAGGGCTAAGCATTAAAACATTAAAAAGTCTTGGTGTATTTAATTATTGGGAAAAAGACTGCGGCATCTTATAGGCCCTCAGTCCAAGCAGTCCCAGGCCATTGGACATCCAAACTCTCGGACTCGCCTTGAGCCCAGTTGAAGCTCCTGCCAAGCTGCTGGTAATTATACTGGCCTAATATAACAACTTATATGAATTAACAGAGTTTAGGTTACAGGTGGTGTAGGCCACCCTTGGTCCTAGGGCTCTTTCTCCAGGATAAGTTAGGCAACTGCTTAAGGCATACAGGCCAGGCCGCCCACTCCTCTGCCAAGTTGCTGGCTGCTCTGCCAGCCTAATCTTACAGTTTACACTTACTAAGAACTACATTAATTAATTTGCAGCTTCATCTGGCACTCAATGTGGTAAGGCATTGTGGGTAATTTTATTTTCAAAACTATAGAGAAAACTGCAGATTTTGAAACTATGATGCTGGTTGTTGACAATATGGCAATGTTTACTGCTGACCTCTATACTGTTTTTCAATCAGACCAGATGTTTTATGCTGTTTACTTTTTTTTTTCTTTTATTCATTTGTCATGAGGAAGACATGTGTTACAAAATTAAAAAGTATAGAAATGCAAATTGAGGAGCTTAAGAAAATTCTGACAGGGCAGGTGACTGGAACTGAAAAAATGCTAAGTTCTTTTCTAGCTAGGTCTCCACAGCCATTGCATGTACCAGTAGAAAACCAGGTAGGTAATGGTGCTAATGTGGAACCAAGTGCGCCCCCAGAGGAGCTGTGTGGTAGTACACAATCACCATCAGCTTTTCCAATTATGTTTCAAATTAGGCCTGATAATAATGATGGTCAACTTCATCAGGAATTAACATGGCATCCAATAGACATTTTGGATTTCAAAAGATTTAAGGAGTCCATTATCTCTTATGGAATGCATTCATCATTTGTTAAACAAATGTTAAATAATTGGGCTATACAAAATAGAATCATTCCCCAAGATTGGAAGGGACTGATATCAGCTGTGCTAGAAGGTAACCAGCAATTACAATGGTTATCATGGTGGAGACATGAAGCCACAAAATTAGAGCAACAAAATATGGAAAGGGGAATAAATGTCACAACCCACCAAATGCTTGGTAAGGGACCTTATGCTAACATACAGTTACAGACTTAATTTGAAGATGTTGTGATAGAACAATGTCCTGTTACAGCTCTGAGAGCCTGGGGTATGGCTGCTGAGGCTGGGAAAAGGTTTACTTCATTTACCAAGATAATACAATGTCCTCAGGGAACCTTCTCAAACTTTTTAGGGAGATTGACATCAGCTGTGGAGAGAGATGTAGATAACCCTGATTCCAGACAGGACTTGATAAATGCCTTGACATATGAAAATGCAAAGGCTGAATGTCAAAGGGAAATTAGACCATTGAAAGCTCAAGGAGCCCCAGTAGACGAATGAATAAGAGAAACAGTTGATATTGGTTTTCAGGAGCATCAGACTAATGT
Source organism: Lophiomys imhausi (assembly GCA_907164525.1). NCBI lineage: Eukaryota > Metazoa > Chordata > Mammalia > Rodentia > Muridae > Lophiomys > Lophiomys imhausi. The sequence continues at coordinate 12,734,843 of CAJQZJ010004687.1, read as the reverse complement.
CATAGCACAAACCATTGCTAGGGGTCTTAATGAGTACTTCAAAAATGATGAACTTGATCATTTCCAAAGATATCGTAAGTCTGAATCCTCCAGAACTCGAAAAGATAGGTGCTTGGACTCTGCAGAACATGGTCGTAGAAGGGAATGAACAGCTATTAATAGCAAAAGAAGGTTAAGGTCTCCAGGATTTGGTACTCGTTGTGGAAGATGTAAACGCTGGTCCTGGGATTGTAGAGCTGAAACGGATGCCAGAGGTAACCCCTTGCAGGGAAATGAGGAGAGGGGCCTACTGGTTCAGGCCCCCCAAAACAATGTGAACCTTCGTTCATCATCCAACCAGAGGAAAACAAACAGGCAAGAGCAACAAAATTAACTATTGCTGATCTTTTACAGGTTACTGAAGGTACTGCGGCTTTAGATTTGACCACAAAAGAATCTAAAACATTATCCAAAACAGATGAACATTATATGTTAACCACTGGTATTTATGGTCCTTTACCATCAGGGACAATAGGATTAATATTTGGAAAAAAATATTAACTTTTCAAGGATTCTTTATTCATCCAGGTATTATAGATGGAAACTTCAAGGAAGAAATTAAAATTATGACATTAATATGGAAAGAGATGATAATTAATGCAAGGGACAAAATTGCCCAACCGCTGCTGTTTCCTTACACCAAGGGAAAGGTTGTTCCAATAGGCAGAACAGGAGCAGTTGAAAATACTGAAAAAAAATGTGTATTGGCAAGCAATGTTGAGTGATAAGAGACCAAACTTAAAAATACAAATGAATGGTATTGAAATAGAAGGATTGCTTGACACGGGAGCAAATGTCTTGGAATCCAAACTGGCCACTTCAAAAGGAATTTTATAGGCCATTTTATAGGAATTGGTAAGTTATCACATGTAAAAAAGTGTACGATGGCTTAACTGTGTGGGACCAGAAGGGCAAACAGGGAAGTTGAGATCTTATGTGGCTGATGTACCCATTCATTTATGGGGAAGGGATCTCTTACAACAATGGGGTACTCAAATTAATATTCCTGCAATGCCAGAAATAACAAATGATGAAATGATGGATGCTTTTGAAGAAGGTATTGATATGAGTACTCAACAACAATTGCAAGCTATGTCTAGTGTCCAAACACAGGACATCCCAGACATTGAGATTATAGATACTTTTGAGGAAGGTATTGATATGAGTACTCAACAACAACTGCAAGCTATGTCTAGTGTCTAAACACAGGACACCACAGGTATTGAGTTTCCAAATTTAGACTAGGGGCCATTGCTGAAATTCCAAAAGCCCTACCCTTGAAATGCCTATCAAATAAACCAGTGTGGCAAGAGTAGTGGGCCATAACAAAGGAAAATTTGGAGGCTTTTGAGCAACTGGTAAAAGAACAGCTAGAGTCTCATCATATAGAAGAGTCTACCAGCCCATGGAATTCTCCTGTTTGTGGTAAAAAAAGAAATCGTGTAAATGGAGAATGGTAACAGATTTAAGAGCTGTGAATAGAGTAAGTCAACCTATGGGTGCTTGGCAGCCTGGTATGCCTTTACCTTCTCTATTACCAAAGTTATGGCCTTTAATAGCAATTGATTTAAAAGACTGCTTTTTCTCAATTCCATTGCATAAGAATGATAGGGAAAGGTTTGCTTTCTCTGTACCTACTCTTTTTTTTTTTTAATACTTTATTTTTTTTCTTCAAGTTACATCTCAGTCACAAACCCCTCCCTATTCCCCCTTCCTATCCCACCCTTCCACCCTCTTCCCCCCAGAAGTTTCCCCTTTCAGTCCAACATATTGTTCCATCTCTTATAGCAGTAAGTATTATACAAAACAACAGATATAAATATGTCACATTTGTGAGAGTTAAATGGCCCAGTATAACTTCCCAATATCCAGTTTATACACATTTGGCCCCTGACTTTAACATTCTACTATCTAACCATCTCCATGAGTTTAAAGGTCTATATGTGACTCAACATTCATACTATCTTGCAACACACTTTTAAGAGTATCTTCTTAGATCTATAACACCCTCTTGATTCCTAAACAGTTCAAAATTTAACTATGAGACTCTAGCTGTCTATTCTTCAACCACCTCAGAGACCTGAGAGGGATAAATATATCTGCTTATATAGGAAGTGCAGGGCCTGCAGCTTCCAAAACTAAGAAAGGACATACCAGTGACTGCCTGGACAGTTCCCATTTTCTCTCCATACATTCCTGCATCAGTCTTCAGCCTTTGGGTCCTGTTTCTCTGACAGACATTTGTTGTAGAGCAGGGATTATGAAGGACTTACCTCCCCTGTCTTGGCAGAGTTAGGCTGTCGACTTCCCTGCTACCAAGTTTTGTCCTTTTTGGACAGCAGTCTGTCTGCAGTTGGTGCAAGGGGTTTTTTCATGCCAAGAGATAGGCTTGCCACTAATTCAACCATCTTATAGTGGAGGTTCTTCGATGCTTATCTTCTACTTGGAGTAGAATAGGGGGTGCTGTCAGGCGCTGATATGTCTCGATATCAAAAAAAAGAGAAAATCTTAATTTAAGATAACATCTTTGAATGCCATAATCTGCAGATCTCTTGGGGTTTTTGAAGATGCCCTATCCATCTCTTGTATTTAGATAAGCAAATGTTGCTTGTCTCTTAGCAACTTGATTACTGGGTAGTTTAGAGAATATCTGTGATAGACTCTCATAGTAGCTAACAAAGTGACATATTTGCATGACTAGGAGTTTGTTTTACTTAACTATCCTAGACCGTTTTAGACGGTTGGTATCAAGAGGCCAGAGCTTCACATTTTATTTTTAAGTATCTCTAGGTATGATACCATTAGGAAGCATTACCTTTAATTTTGTATCAGTATACAAAGATCTATTCAATTATGGTTAAATATACTCTTAATTATGTATCAATATACAAAGGTCAATGCCTATGTAGCCCAATACAATCTTAATATTACGTCCATATACAAGGGTCAATACCATTGTGGCCAACTATAATCTTACTTTTGTATCAATATACAAAGATCAATACCGATGTAATCCAATAAAATCTTATTTTTGCACAATAAACAATGGTCAATACCACTTTAGCCAAATAAACTACTAATTTTGTATCAATATACAAAGGTATAAGGGCTCTGTACCTACTCTTAATAACAGTAGACCAATCAAGAGGTATTACTGGAATGTACTTCCACAGGGAATGTTGACTACTCCAACTTTTGTCAATATTTTGTGCAAAAAAAAATAGAAATAATACATAAACAATTTCCTCAATCTATTATCTATCATTATATGGATGATATTTTGTTGGCTGATTCTGATGTAGTTATTTTACAGAACTTATTTAAGGAAATGCAAAGAATTCTACCACTATGGGGGTTAAAAATTGTTCCTGAAAAAAATACAAAGAGGAGATTCAATCAACTATTTGGGTTATAAAATAAGTCAACAGAGAATAAGATCACAGGAGGTACAGATCTGTAGAAACCAATTGAAAACTCTTATTTTCAAAAATTAATGGGCGATATAAATTGGCTAAGGCCCACCCTTGGTTTAACTACTTATGAGTTAAGTAATTTGTTTCAAAGATTACAAGGGGATTCAAATCTAAACAGTCCAAGATGTTTAACTACTGAGGCAGAAAAGGAATTAATGTTGGTAGAACAAAGATTGCAAGATGCATGCATAGATCGAATAGATCCTAAACTTGATTGCATTTTGGTCATTTTACCATCAAATCATTCTCCTACAGGACTCATTATGCAACGGGAAGATAGTATTATGGAATGGATTTTCTTACATAAACAAAGTAAAAAATTAAAGACATACATAAAAAAGATATCTGAATTAATTGTAAATGGTAGAATAAGACTACGTCAATATCAGGAATGGACCTGGCCAACATAGTAGTGCCTCTTACTAATGCTGAGATTATGTCATTGTGTGTAATCACCAAAGATTGGCAGAGAGCTTGCAGTAATTATTTGGGAGAAATTGGTAACAAATTTCCAAAAAGTAAATGTATACGATTTATAAAAAGAATTAATTGGATTATTACTCGTATTGTAAAGGGAACACCAATTCCTGATTCACTAACCTTCCATACTGATGCTAACAAGATGGGAATGGCAGGTTATAAGACAGACAAAATCAGCAAGGTAATCAAGGGTCCATATACGTCAGTTCAAAAAGGAGAATTATATGCAATCCTTATGGTGTTATTAGATTTTCCTGAGTCTCTTAACATAATTACTGATTCTCTATATGCAGAAAGAGTTGTGTTGAATATAGAAACTGCTGAATTTATCCCCGATAACACAGAATTAACTTCTTTACTTATACAATTGCAACAGGTTATCAGAAGTAGATATAACCCATTATATATATATTCTATCTCATACAGGTTTGCCAGGTCCCAGGTCCACTGGCACAAGGAAATGAAGGGATTGACCAATTACTCATAGGAAATGTGTGGGAAGTCTTAAAATTTCATCAGAAACATCATGTTTACAGTGTAGGTTTAAAGAAAAAATTCTCTATTACCTGGCAACAAGTTAGGTAAATAATTAAAAAATGTCCTACTTGTTCTCTGTATAACCAAACTCCATTACCTGCTGGTAGTAACCCTAAAGGTACTAAAAGAATGAAATTTGGCAAATGGATGTTTTTCATTTCGCAGAATTTGGAAAACAAAGGTGCGTACATCATACCATTGATATATACTCAGGGTTTCAATGGGCAACTGCTTTAAGTTCTGAAAAAGCTGATTGTGTTATTGCACATTTATTAGAAATAATGGCATTTATGGGTGTACCTGCACAAATTAAGACTGATAATGTTCCTGCATATGAATCTAATAAAATGAAGCAATTCTTTGCATAGTATAATATAAAGCATGTTCCTGGCATACCACGCAATACTACAGGACAAGCAACTGTAGAAAGAGCTAATCATACCTTAAAAGAGTTGCTTTTTAAACAAAAGGGGGAATTAAAGAATCCCAGGGATAGATTACACAATGCTTTGCTAACTTTGAATTTCCTAAATGTTGGTGAAATGGGTAGCACTGCAGTTGAGAGACATTGCATTATGGAAAAAAACTGAGGAATTAAATCAACCAATATATTATAAGGATATTTTAACTTTAGAGTAGAAACCTGCATTATGCCTATGTGTCTACAGGGAATGAAAAAAAAAAAAAAAAAAACGTGGTTACCAACAAAACTTATAAAGATTAGATCTGACCAGGCAGAACCTCCTATTAGCTGAAACATGAATGTCTTCGCATGGTAAGAGTATTTTATTAACTCTATAGTGTTCATGATAATCCAATCTTTTATCCAGGATGGATAGAGTTTATGCCTTAAAATGGACTTACAAAGTTGTTCTATGCCTTTCACTTGCTCAAATTTAGAGCAAAAATTTATTTTCAGAACCAAGGACTGAATGACAATAACAACACAAGTAGGCCAGCAGATTCAACCTAACATACTGCTTCAATCGCTGTCTTCTTAAAAACTTTGCATGCAAATCAGTTTTAAAAGCACTAGTCCAAAAATGATTTATCCTACAGAGACTGGACAACAAAAGCTATAGGTAACTTTCCCTGGAATTGCCAATATCTCATTTTTTGAAGGGTACCTGAAAACATTTACACTCCATTCCCAAGAGATGGGATGAAAGTTTTTGTTGTGTGTTATGTTATGTGTTGTGATTGTTTGTTGTCATCTAGGATGAATGGATATATGATATGTGTTGTGAAAAAATAAGAACTGGATTCAGGGATTTTCTTCTTTCCCTCACTCTATTCTTTGTCTCTTAATTAAAAACTTAAGATTATTTTGTTATATTAATAGATATTGATAGAAATTTAAGATTGTTTTGTTATAATAGAAATTGATAGAAAGTTAAGATTATTATGTTTTATATACACTTAAAGATAAATTTTAGTTTCAAATTTTCAAGATTTCTTTTGAAAAATAAAAAATTGTTTTTCTTCTATTGCCAAAAAACAATTTGCCCTAGGAAAGATATTACACGCCATCTTTTTATGGCATGGAGACTTACAAATGTCTTTCCTCTATTCAAAGAATAGAAAATATTCCTAATTGATTTGTGCATCCTGCACATCCAAGGCATTTTGGTAATTGCAGAACTATATGTTACTTGTGAGAAATTATATTTTCAGAGCAATGGGACCAGAGTCCAAAGAAGACAAGACAAGTAACCCAAATGATCCAGCCTCGTAGACTGCCTCGATAGCTGTTTACTCAAAAATCTGCATAAAGAACAACTTCAAACAGCTTGCTGAGATGGCCCAGCCTCAAAGACTGTTCCAGACAGGACTTCAATAAAACCCTGAACTTTCCTACCAAAGTCCAGCTTCGAACTACAAATTGCTCAGAACAGTCAAATTGCTGAGCACATAGAGACTGGACAACAAATGTTACTATTTACTTGCTTAACCATTTTTTTTTTCATTTTATTTGTGCCCCTAAACAGGTTTTCTGCATCCCAATTCAGCAGGAAGAAGTTTTAAGAAAGCGACGATGTCCCATTCCCAAAAAGTTGGGTGGATGATGGTTATTTGATGGGTTATAGATGTCATTTAGGGGGAATGGTTGCAAATTGTTATATGGTCTTGTTAAGCAAGGTGTAGGAGGTTATGGTCAGAGGTTTCTTTATCCTTCTTTCTCTCTTATAGAGGGGGAGAAGACTTGAAAAGAAAAAAGTGGGAATATGGATATATAATATAGAATTGATAAGATAAAAGGATAGATTATTGAATCTATTCCTATAGATCTTTGTTATTAATACAAAATTAATGTTATAGATATATGAGAATGATGGAAAAAAGTATAGATTATTGAATCTACTCCTATGGATCTTTGTATATTGATAAAAATTAAGGCTATATTTTGATTAGGTATTGTACCTATGTAATTCTTAAAATTGCAATGTGAATTTCTAGTCCTTTTGACAGCAGGTATTACAAACTGTTTAGTATAATTAAGAAATGCAAGTGATAGTCATTCAAACTTGTGATTTTATTAAGATTATTAAGTTAGTTAATCTCAGAGGTTCTAAGTTAATCAGATATTAAGTTGTTAGAGACAAGCAACATTTGTTTACTCAATGGATATGGATAGATGGTCTTCAAAAACTTCAAGAGATCTGTAGAATATAGCATTTAAAGATATTTTTATTATTTTAAAAATTCTTTGACATGAAACTGTCAGCTCCTGACAGTTGCCATTGGATTTGGAAGGAGATGATGAGCATCAAGAACTCTCCATCAGGAGATAATTCTTACTGAGTAAAAATGTCCCTGCTCTCTCAACAGACTATTGAGAGTCCAAAGATGGACCAGAGCTCAATACAGGTAAATTGATAGCCTGATTCTGCAAAGACAGAATGGGCAAATCTTATTTCCTGCTCCACAACAAAGTCTGTGAGATATGGTTGGCCAGAAGGCTGAAGATGATGCTCCAATGTTATAGAAACTGGGGACTGTCTAGGCAGTCAGTTGTCTGTCATTTCATAGTTTTGGAAGTTGCTTGCTCTGTATTTCCTATCTGTTCAGATATATTTATCCTTCTCAGGTTTCTGATGTGATTGAGGACTACATAGTTATAGCATCACAGTAAATTTTAAGTCATATAGGAATTAAAAAGATGTTTTAATGTTAAGATGGTTTAGTTAATAATGTAAGTTAGGATGGAAGTTGAATTAGGTATAGATACTTAAACTCATCAAGAGAGATATGTAATAGAATATGTCCTAGTTGACTAGTCAAATACATATGGACTGGATGTTGAACATATATGTCACACCTTTTAGTTTTCATAATTGTTTTTATTGTATTGTTTTATTGTATTTATTGTTATTAAGAAAAGGAGCCTCTTGTTAGACTTAAAGGGGAAGATGTTGAGGGAAGGTCTAATACCATTGCTTCTGATAGGTTGAATTCAATGCTGAGATCTGGTTACCACCCCTTCTGAGGCATTCTCTTGATTAGTTAATAAAAGTCGCTTATGGCCAATTAGCTGGGCAGAAAGAGTATAGGAAGGTGGGATTTCCTGAGATTAGAACAGGAACTCTGGGTACTCACTGAGATTCTCCCTCTTTCTGCCAGGAGACACAGAAGGAGACAGACATCTGTGCTTGAAGGTAATCACAGGCACATGGAGGTTTGGGATTAAGTGATCCGGGTTAACTTCGAGTAGCTAATTGAGAGTCTGCCCAGCTAAGGGCTAAGCGTTAAAACATTAAAAGGTCTTGGTGTATTTAATTATTGGGGGTAAGACTGTGGCAGCTTATAGGCCCTCAGTCCAAGCAGTTCTGGGCCATTGGACATCCATCCAGACTCTCGGACTTTCTTTGAGCCCAGGCAAAGTTCCCGCCAAGCTGCTGGTAATTATACTGGCCTAATATAACAACTTATATTAATTAACAGAGTTTAGGTTACAGGTGGTGTAGGCTACCCTTGGTCTTGGGACTCTTTCTCCAGGATGTTAGGCAACCGGTTAAGGCACATGGGCCAGGCCTCCCGCTCCTCTGCCAAGCCACTGGCTGCTCTGCCAGCCTAATCTTACAGTTTATACTTACTAATCACTACATTAATTAAATAATTTCCAGTTTCAATGATCACACAGACACTTGATGGGTTTTATCAAGTCTTAGCCTGGATTGTGCAATCTTAGCCTATTCAAGTTAGCTCTTAATTCTATTCTTCAAATATGACCAGATATATACATATGTCCTGGGGCTGTTATTCTCCACACTATTCCGATGTTCCAGGCCACATGGAATGATCTTATCATCTACCCCATATGTGTCTCCTCCTTCCTCTTCCTCTGGCTTCTTTCCATAAATCTTTTCTGTCTGCCCCAGAAGCCATTGAACATTTGCCCCACCTTCCTAACTTTCTGCTCAGTCAAAGGCTTTGGCATTTTATTAAAGCCAAACAGAGACAATGATTAGAAAGCAAGGTAACATAGCATTACTTGGTGACAGCAAGCAGGCCTCTGAGAGCAATTAATTAATACTTAGAATACATAACAGATCACTACATCAATTCCTTCTGCTTGTCTAATAAAAAGGCTGTTTTTTTAAAAAACTATACACAGTAATAATCAATATGAAGCAATCATAAAAACTATATATAAAAGTTACATATCTAATGTTTAGCCCATCTGTATCAGGCAAACTTGAAGAAAATCGTCTATCTTATAAATTTCTAGACCTAAATATTTTCTATCATATCTTGTATTTATCAGCATGAAAACATCTTCTATATACTAAACAACTAAGTTTAATTGAAAATTTATATCTACTATGTCTTTATCCCACCAAAGACTTAAGAAGGAATAAAGCTATTATTTGAGTGAGTAGGAAGTACAGGAAAGAAGCTTCCAGATTAAAAAAATGACAGTTTTCTACTTAGACAGACCAAATATCTCTTGATATTATTGGAGCATCCTCTTCAGCCTTTTGGGCAAGCATATCTCACCAACTAATTGTGCAGCAGACAATAAGAAGGACTTTCCCATCCTGTCTTTATAGAATCAGGCCATTGACTTACTTGCACTTAAGCTTTGGTCCATCTTTGGACTGTATATAGTCTGTTGAGAGAGCAGGGGTGTTTTTGCCCAGTAGGATTTATCTCCTGATTGAGATTTTTGATGCTCATTGTTTCCTTTCATGTCAAGTGGGAGCAATCAGGAGCTGACTGTTTTTTTTTTTTTTTTTTCTGTCTTTGCCCAATCTCGGGCCTCGACACTTTATTTAACTAATCAGATTCAATGTAAGTAACAGACAGCAAGC
>CAJQZJ010004687.1:12682386-12724992 GCA_907164525.1 Lophiomys imhausi | reverse complement strand
CCCAAATATGACCCCATATATACATACGTCCCCTTGGACTGCCATTCACCACGATACGCTGGTGTTCCTGGCCATGTGGAATGAGGTTCCTTTTTCTAACCCATGGTGTGTGTCTCCTTCTTCCTGCTCCTGGCTGGAATCAGGAGCTGACTGTTTTAAGTCAACCATTTCTTAAAATAACAGAAACATCCTTAAATGCAAATTTCTGTACTCATTTGACTGTTTTTAAGACATCTATTTATTTATAAATTTATCATCTATCTATATTATCAGTGAACAGGCAAACTGAATATTATTAATCATTTACTATCTGTTTAACCTAGTAAGCCTATTTTGTAATAAATTAAGACTAGTATTTGAAAGTCATCTAGATAGATAGAAAATAGAATATTAATATCAGTTACCAAATATGTATGGGCTGGATATTGGGAATGTATAGTATACCTTACAATTTTCATAATTTTGGCCTAATTGTTCTTATTGTTTTCTACTGTATTTATTGTTATAAGAAAAAGAGCCTTTTATTGGACTAAAAGGGGTAGCTGTTGGGGGGGAAGATATAGCTTAATTTTTTTAAAAAGCAGATAGGAGGGTGAGGAGGAAAAAGGTAGGACGGTAGGACTGGGAGGGAGATGACGATGGGAACTATGATTGAGATGTAACTTGAAGAAATAAATAAAAGTTTTTTTTAAAAAGTCTATTTTACATTACCAGGAGCTTGATTGACCAGCCATCAACTTGTATTACCCACACTCCAAAATAGATTGCAATAGCAACCCACAAATGGATTGGAAGTAAGGCACAGTACCTTATGTAAGAGTTGAAATATATATATAATGTTTGTGAACATAACCTTAAATCTGTGTCAATACATAAAATTCTATACCAATATATCAAAAGATAACCTTATTTTGAGAATAACAATAACTTTAAGTTTCAGAGCAGATTCAATAATCTATCCTTAAATAATGTCATTCCTCTATCATATACACATATTTACCTTCTTTTTTTCCTTTCAAGTATTCTCCTCCATATAAGATAGAGAGAAAGATAGATAAAAGGAAAGATAAATCTTTGAATTAAACCTCCTATACCTTCCTTAACAAGACCTTTGAACAACTTGTAACTAATCCCCACAACAACATCTATAACCTATCAAATGACCAAAGAATCATCCACCCCATCTTTTGGGAATGGGATGTCACTTTCTTAAAATTGCTTCCTTCTGATTTGGGGTGCAGGAAACCTGTTTGGGGGCGCAAATGAAATGGAAAAATGGTTAAGAATATTAATAGTAACATTTGTTGTCCAGTCTCTATGTGTTCAGCAATTTGTAGTCCGAACCTGAACTCTGGGTGGGAAAGGTCAAGGCTTTACTGACCCCCTGGCTGGAACAGTGTGGGAGGCTATATCATCTGGTCTACTTGTCTTGTCTTCTTTGGTATCTGGTCCTTTTGTTTTAAATATATAATTTATCACAAGTAACATATAGTTCTGTAATTACAAAAATATCTGGGACATGCAGGACACACAGGTTAATCAAGGAAGATTTTTCTGCCCTTTATTTCAGCAGAAGGAAGACATTTGTCGTTCTAAACCAGTCTGGATTGTAAATAAATTGTAATATCAATTTTTATTTATGCCATGATAAAGTTCTGAGGATTTTGTAGCTAAAATTTATTGGACAAGTATCCAAGATTGCTGATGTATGGGCTGGAGACATTTATATGTTCCAATCAGGTTTTAAATTATTTTCTATAAAGGAAATTATTGTACACATTACCCAACTGGTTTTTTGAATTTTTCTTTTGTCTGTCTGTCTGTAGGATTTCAGGAGGTCTTCCCTGAACAAATCCAGTCATTATGATTTTGAATGGAGTTCAAAGCCTTTTTTTATTTCCTGTTGGCATAAAGATAGAGCCTCTCTCCTAAAATAACATAGTCTTTGTCCATCAGTCTGAAATTATTATAGCTATGTTTAATTAAACTATCAGTCCATATGCCTGCTATATTTTGATTTCTTATAAAGAGAATGAATAAAACCATCATTATTATTACCATCTCAATAATTGTTACATATATATGGCTATATATAATCATTTTTTAAGTTGAAACTTAAGCATAAGACTGTATGGTGTATAAGTATTCTCCTATACAATTGGCATAAAACTATTAATAGATGGAGACAAGTTTATTCTGTGTAGTTCTGGCTGTTTGTAAATTAGCCTCAAAATCACAAGGAACCTATCTTTCTCTGTCATTGTCTCCCACATTGTGGGGTCAAAGGCATTCATATATATAAATTTCTTTTTCTCCTTTCCTTGGAGGTTTAATTTTTATGTGAATATATCTATCCTTATTGAGACAGGCTTTCTCTGTGTAGCTTGGGCTGTCTTGATTTGTTCTGTAGAGCTCTGTAGGTTAGATTGTCCTAGAATTCACAAGGAACCTATTTTTTCCCTGTCTCCCAAGTTTTGGGATCAAGGTATGAATTTAATTAATTGAATTACCTTTATTAAACAATAATATAAATTAAACCATTTTGTATTAGTCTGAGTTCTAATTCTCCCATGGGAGCCCCACCCTTTTTGTTGTTGTTTGTTTTGTTTTTGGTTTTTGTTTGTTTGTTTGTTGAGACAGGGTTTCTCTATGTATCCATGGCTGTCTTGGACTCACTTTGTAGACGAGGCTGGCCTTGAACTCACAGAAATCCACCTGCATCTGCCTCCCGAGTGCTGGGATTAAAGGCCTGCACCACCACGCCCGGCAGGGAGCCCCATTCTTGAGGAGATTGTTTCAGAGTAGCATGATATGCTATTTTGTGTTAGCTCTTAGCTATATAGCATGGTATTTTGACATTTAGTGTCTTTGTAATCGTGTCATGACTGGAGACCAAGGTGCCATCAACCTCCCATCCAACATCACAGCTTTTATCTTAAACAGACAGTGACTTTTTCACCTATCGAATTTCCACACAACCCTGGATTCCATTTTTAAGCATCAGAAGCCAGCCCTATCTGTCCCAGATCTGAGCAGTAATGTGAATTCCCACCAGCTCTGTGTTTATTGGAAGTTATACCCTCTCTCAGAGGCAATTCCTAGCCAGTTCTCTTTCTTTCCCCCTTTGTTGTTAGGAGCCTCAGGAGTGTAGTCCTTTCCAGGCAGTGCAGTCTCTCAGTACAGAAAGCTAAAGGCTATAAAGGAGAATCCAGGGCCAATTAGAATGTGGTCTCTTCTCTCTCCCTTTTTTGGATCTGTAGGAGAGCAGACTAGCGATCCAAGTATCAGTTAAATATGATTTTTAAGTGTGTTGATTGTATGAGTCCCATGGATGCCATATTTGGTAGTAAATTAGGATTTAAATAAATTATTTACAAGTATTTAAAATATAACAGATCAGTACATAAAATGATAAACAATGATATGGAAGTGTAACCCAAAAAAGTCCTTTCTTTTCCATGTTGCTTTATCATAGCAATAGAAATACTAACTAGGACTCCTTCCTAGTCTATAGTCATTTAGAAGTGACACTTTCTTTCCTGAAAATTTATAATTGAAGAGATACAAAATTAAATTCTGTTGATACTTGGATGGAGGTGTCTCTTGAATATCTATGTCATAGTCAAGATGGTCCAATCAGGATCAACTGGCTATAGGGACAGGAGAGCTGATACAGATGCCCAGATAGGCAGAGGGGAAATACCACTGAGTTCCAGAAGGTAAATAGCCCAGGATCTGTTTGGATCTTCCTCTAAGAAATTATTTGACACTCCTGCCTCTGCCATCCATGAGATTCTCTTAGTTTTCCCATCCATAAGTGGTCTCTTTAATTCATATAAGCATGTTTGAAAAGTTCTATTTGTGATTTTATATGGAAGATGCAAACTTCCATTTATAAATTAAAATAAATGTTGGAAATAAAGTTGTGAAATAAAAGTAATACCTGCCACAATCATTAATGTTAACATTTACACTTCAAGAAAGTTTCATACATTCTCATGGCAAGTGGTTGAAACAATGAAATTTTGATGAGAAAGGGTGAACATGTTCTAAACATTTTGCCAATGATAACTCATACAACCTTGAGATCTACCAAGTTCCCAATTTGGAAACAGGCTATCATTCATAAATATAAATGAGTACCCACCCCCTCCTCCAGGGAATTATCCTAGAGTTGTTTGCTCAGTTATGTTATTAGATGTGAGTTAAATAGCTCCTCCTGCTCTGCCAGCATCTGAAAGCAAATGTGTTCTTAGCATTAAAAAAAAAGCATAGAGTCCATATTCTAGACAGAGATAATGATGGGGTACACATGGGGATTTTTCCAGCACTTCTGCCTCATTAGCACACAGCTATAACCAACTAAATTAAATAAGGAGGGCTAACTCTACAGAACTATCACTAATTGTTTTCAGATTTCAATCTCTGGGCCTTTGATTCCAGAATCACCAATGAATATGTAAAGAAAAGACACTCAGAATTATAGGTTCATAATCTTCTATTAGTAAGTCAAATGATCCCTTAATGGAGAATGCTACACAGAACAGGTTTTCCTGCAGTAAATATTTAAATCACATGAACTTGCTGAAAAGCTTACCAAATAAATTGTAGATACCATAGTTTTTCCTAGGGAGCACATGTTCTCTCTTTCTGAGCCTACTTCTGCACACCCTGCCTAGGAGTCCACTCCTGTGTCAGACTGAGCCAACTTGAGAAGATTGACCCATGGGGTAACAGCCATTGATCCAAGGCATCAGTACTGAACCCAAAGGGATCCAAGTGCATCCATCTCTAGGTGTCTTTTTAGGAAGCAGCTAAGAGCACATGTTCTCCCTGCCACACTGGTCAGGGAGTTGTTCATATATATATACTATACATATATACATTTAAAATGTATACAATTTAGTGATAATTTCCCTTAAAATATACAGAAAATTAGGTTGAGAAAAGAATATTTATAAGGAAGAAGCATATAACAAACTTAGAAATTAGAAAAAAATGCATATTTTTATTAACTTGTGTTAATTACACCTTTTCTCTGAATCCCTTTGGGCTACACATGCTCTAACTGCCTCTCTACATGACCACAATTTTATATAATTTTCAGTGAAGAAGATAAAGAGACAAAAGTTAGTCTTGCTATTGTTGACTGATTTTAAAATAATATTTTGGGAACATTTTTTTCCCTTCAACTACAAAATGACTCACGACTGTTGATATAATGTAGATTTTTAGGATGGTTGTCAGATTTGGGACACTTTTATTGCTTCTTTTACATTTAAGCTGTAAGGCTAGGGGATATTTTTCATATACCATTTTTCTGGCCTCATATGTCTGAAATTTCATTCCTGCTCTGCTGTTCACACACACTCACGGGGCAAGCTCCCACTGAAATCTGACCCATCACCCTAAGGTTTCTGTCAGATTGCAAGATGAGTTGAAAAGTGAACAGGAAGTGATTTTTGTATAATGGTGGTTTCAACTTCACTATATAACAAAGTGCCTCAAACCATAGCAAATACAGGCCTTTAAACTTAAATTGAGTATATCCTCACCTCACCTCCTCATTAACAAGACTATACAATACTTATAAGTCCTGCCCTATGTGTTTTGGTGTCTGTATATAGAAGCAATGTTCAGTGATGTAATGAACAAGTTACAACAACCAGGTAAGTCGTTGTGAAGATTGATTTAAGCACAAAAGTTTAATTATTGTGCCTAAGATAACAGTGGCTGAATAAGAAGGTCTGAAACAAGACAATCAATGGCCAACCGCAGCTTTTAACATGTAGTTTTCAAGGCCACTATGTTACTTTGCTAGAACTGCCTTATCAAATGTCACAAACCAGTAGGAAATTATCTTAATTTCTCTTTCTGTTGGTAGAAAAAATCTTTGGACAAAAGAAATTTAAGGTTTGTTTTGGCTTACTTCCTGTTCAAGGGTACAGCCTATTGTGGTACTCTTGTAGGTAAGTGGAGGCAGCAGGGACCTGAAGCAGCTGATCACATCTCATCCACAGTCAAGATCCAGAGAATGATGAATGTTTTTGCTCAGCTTGGCTTCTCCTTTTACACAGTCTAAGACCCCAGCACAGGGAATGGTGCTGCCTATTTTAGGGTGGTTCTTCTCACCTCAATTAACCTAATCATCACAATTGTTCATAGGCAAGACAAGAGGCTAAATATTCCCACAGATGCACCTGAAGGTTTGTCTCCTACATGGTTCAATCCTGTCAAATTGACAGCCAAATTTAACCATCCTAGCAATCACTTAGGAGACACAAAGAAGGGTGGGTTTTCTAAGCAGCAGCTTAAACTTTCAACTCCTAATCTTTCTGCAGGCAATTCTCAAACTGCTTGTCATTGCTGAGTTAAAAATGAACACAGGAGGTCAGGTCTTGCAGCTACGACCTTAAAGATAAAACAGTGGTGGGAACTGGCCAGAAGGCTAAATGGCAAGTTGATAACAGTAAATACAATTGATATTTCTTTCTGTCTCACAGCAGAGTGATAAATGTGGTTAGATAAGCTTCCATCTCAAAAGCCCAAAGCTTAGGCCACTCAGAAAACCCTTTACTTGACTAAAAAATCAAAACAACAGTAATAATATTAATATGTTGATAAATATTTCTTGGTCAGTTGACCAGATAAGGTCAAACCTAGATTTTATACACAAGTCTCATTACATCCTGAGTCCCATCATGACTGTAAATGTAATTTTCATCCCCACTTCAATAAAGGCCTCAACTCACTAACACACCAGGCACCTTATTCTTTGACCTCCTAGAATATCCACCTTAACTCCCCACTTATGTCTTATTTTTTCTATTGAATTTAAATCACACATATACCTTCTGTTCTCTACTCTGTTCTTTGGAAAGAGCTTCAAGGAACATGCCCAATACCTTAGGCTGCCTCAGTCAAGGGTCAAAGTGATTTGGCAGTACTCTAGTAACAAATTAATTGAAACTTACTTCCCAAAGTCCTGCACATGGTAAGTCAAAGATCAAGGACTGGACAGGGTATTCCTTTTGAGGATGCCTTCACATAGCCTCTTCAGAGGGCTTTCATGCTGCATAAGAACCTGTGCCTTAATATCTTAGTAGAAGGAATGCAGGCAGGGTGAATGAAGGGTCACCGCAACAGCATTATATTAGTCTTGTTGTTGGTTTTTGTTTTCTGTAGAGGAAATGACTCTAAGTATATTCTAAATTCATGTATTTTAGATCATCAACATGGGAATTTTAGAGGAATATACTTCAGTCCATAATGTGCACCTAAGGGTCTTATAAAATCAGATAGTGTGGGCAAAGTGTAGCATGGAGCTGTATGGGAGGCACTTGCAGTATACTGTTTTTTGAAATATATCCCTGGCTGACCTGGTGTCTGCTATGTAACACTGTCTGACCTTAATTTCATGAAAAACTTTCTCCCTCAGCCTCCCAAATCTTAGATTAAAAGTGTGTGCGACATCACCAAGCTCTGCACTACACTGCTCATTCAGGCTTCTTAGCTTTAACTCAGACAGGAGGCAACATTCCCAGGGAAGCTGGGAAGTATCAGTATCTTCTATGGTGATGTTCTTATGGAAAGGAGAATATATCTGTGTGGATATGTGAGTTTCTTTCTTTTTTAAATTATTTATTTTTATTTTATGTGCATTGGTGTTTTGCTTGCATGTATATCTGTGTGAGGGTGTCAGACATTGCAGTTACAAACAGTTGTGAGCTGTCATGTGGATGCTGGGGATTGAATCTGGGTCCTCTGGAAGAGTAGTCAGTGCTCTCAACCACTGAGCCATCTCTCCAGCCCACATGTGAATTTCTTTATCACAATTCTGTATTAAAAATGCCACATGTCCTTGTTAGAATGGATCACAAAGGGATCACATAACAGGAATACAACAAATAAGACATTATTTCATTTATTTGTTTACTTTCCACTCCACATTCTTGATCTTACCCTAGTCATTTCCTTTATTGATTTTCTAAAACTTTAAAACACTTTTTTAGACTATTTTCATTAACTTTAATTAATTAGTTTATATTTAAGAATTTTTCATGAACTCATAGCTGCTATGGTTACCTGTAAAATATCAAGCCTCTTAACAGTCATGTGAAGGGAAGACTACAGGAATTCCCACCCCAACCTAATGCTATTGGCAGTTGATGGCTAATATTGAAGTGAGAGTCAGTTTTCTTCAGGAGTGTTGCTCCTGATAGGTAAACCCTCTTCTGGTGAGTGATAACACATCCATTCTCTTTACTGTAACATTAATTGAAGAATAAAACAAACAAACAAAGAGAATAAATTGAAAGGGGGATGTGTTGGAATTTTAAGGAATGGGGGAGAAAGGAGGAGTTGAAATTTTAAGGAATGAATAAACTATTATAATATTTACAAAGAATCTTTGATGAGTTTCAAGTAGCCATTCTATCATATGAGGCCTCCTTTAATTTAGGAAATAATATGTCCACAGATAGTGGAAGAAAGATAATGGAGGAAAAAGAAATCAATCTGAAATGATTTCATATTCCTAGAAAGAAGCGAAGGAATAACATGCTACCTACTCAGCCTCAAGATATGAGAACTGTTTACCTAGGACAAGAACAGACAATTTTGAAAGGCTAATCAAAATCATGATAGAAAAGTTAAGAGATAGAATTAATTTATTGAAAACAGGAGAGGGTTTGCAATCAAGTTTGTTCTATATAAATACATTAAAATTGATTAAAATGTTTAAAACCAAATCACCTTAAGACTAACTTCTTTAAAATTAAAAACCTAATGAATAAAGACTCCAAAAAGAAAACCCAATCTGATCATGATCATATGATGTGCCCCACTTAATCTGAATCAAGGTCAATTCTTATTTATGAGAATGTAGGAGATCAGATGATATGAGAATCTAGTGGCCACAGATCCCATAATTTCTTTGCAAAGAAATCTAGGTAATAGGAAAGGGCAAGGAATGTCTGGCTTAATTCTTATTTAGTGCTGGGAATACACAGACATCTGATTCCCTGATGGTGTTAAATGAGGTGTTTTTCATTAATGTTACAAATACCCTTCAGGACCTCCCACCAAAAATCAATTTTCTTATAGAAGAGTTAGTTTCTACAGGCTAAGGGACTTTCTTCTGTTATGCTAAAAAACTAGTTCCAGCAAAACACATTTCTCTCCCTGGATGAAATCTACAAAACAAGGAATTCATAGTTTAATAAAAAACAAACTATTCTCTAACCTTTAGATCTAGCTTATGTTACCATAAGCTGAAACTTGACACATCATTCTCCCACTTATTTCATATTGCTAGCTGTACTCAGTTGTGGGTTGTCAGTGACCTATACACAATAGTAAGCAGCCCTTCAGCTGGTGCTCACTCTCTGCAGTATATGATGTCAAACTGTACAGAATAAAATGGTTTTCATAATTGTATGCTTTTGATGAATGAGAGGGGTATTACTACCAGGGCACTTTGAAGCAGGATCCTACTGTTTTATAAAGGAGATATAAAAATTTGTTGACATTAAAGGACCTCCAGTAGAATTCTTCACATTAGCAAATACCCAAATTAGCATTTCTTTTCCCTGACACGATGATTTGCAACCACATATCTTAAAGCATTAATTTGGTATTATGAGGCTGTGGAAAAATACCACTGCCCCTCTCTAGTAAGGTCTTCCTCTCTATTCATGAGGACCTGACCTTATGACCTTGGGGACATTCCACAGAACTTGGTTCCCATAACTACTTAATTACAAGGTTGCAGCTGTTACCACAGACAATGGTCTCACCCCGTTGCCAAAGACAATGATTGCTGAAGATTAACTGAAATGTTTAAAAGCTGCCTGTAACTGTTACTCAGTGTTCACTCCTTCCCAAAGGCAGTTGAACCCCGGTGTGTCGGCTTAATAAAATCCTCTTGCATTTTGCATTGAACCTCGGTCTCTGGTGGTCTCTGGGCATCAGGACCTTGGGGGACCCCCAGGGTCCAACATTTGGTGTGTTGGCCTGGAAACGCCTGAACACTCCCTGACTCTAAGACTCCAGGATTCAGAGGTATGCTTGAGCTACTTTGCTTGTCTATCTGTCTGTTCTGTGCGAATTGCCATCTGATCTGGCAGGTCGCCCTGACCTCTGTAGCTATCTGATGCTTCGGCCCCTATAGCTATCTGATTTCAGATACTCCATAGGGGACACCTTGGAGGTCTGTCTGGAAGGAGAGGCCTAATGGGTCCTCCTTCATCCAATTCCAGTGGAACCTCTTTGGAGGCTCCCATCTGAGTCTGTTTCTGAGGTGATCTTGCAGCAACCATTTGTGTCTTGTGTCGTTCTGTCTTCTTTGGATTCTCTTTGTAACTCTTCTTATTCTCCTTCTCCCTGATGATTTGATGATGGGACAGACACTGACAACCCCCCTATCCTTGACCCTCAGCCACTGGACTGAAGTTAAAAATAGGGCGCATAACCTGTCGGTTGAGATTAAAAAAGGAGATGGCAGACTCTGTGTGGCTCAGAGTGGCCTACATTTCAGGTTGGGTGGCCACCCAAAGGATTTTTTCATTAGACAAAATTAGGCAGGTTAGGTCTAAAATTTTTAACCCAGGATCTCACAGACACCCAGATCAAGTGCCCTATGTCCTGGTTTGGGAGGCCCTGTTGGTCTCTCCCCCTCCATTGGTCGGGCCTTTTGTTCCCCCCACAGGTTTCTCTCCTCAGCTCCCTCCACCACCCACTCCAGAAGACTCCCCTTCTGAAGTCTTCACTCTGAAACAGACTCTGGCCAAGAAGGAGCAGCCTGTCCAAACTACGGGTTCCCCAAAGAAGATCAAGAAGATCTACCCCAACATTAAGATGGACCTACTCCTCCTGGACCCTCCACCACCTTATCCCCAGCCACCCCAGGGGGTCCCGGTCGCTCAACCCTCGGCCCCAATGGAACCCCTGCCAGGAGTTGAGGGATCAGGTCCTGCCAGAGGAATCAGAAGTTGGAGGGATGGCACTCCAGACTCCACTGCACTCCCTCTCAGGGAGTAGGGACCCCCTGATGACCAGGGGAACTAGCCGCTTCAATATTGCTCGCTGAGATCCATGGCACCTGTACAGACCTCAGTGACCAGCTGCTCCCTGACACTGAAGCCACTTGGTTAACGGATGGGAGCAGCTTTCTTGAAGAAGGTAAGCATCAGGCAGGGGCAGCGGTGGTAGATGGGAAACGGGTCATCTGGGCCGCGGCTGTTCCCCAAGGAACTTCAGCACAGCGAGATGAAGTGATTGCCCTCACAAAAGCTCTTGAAATGGCAAAAAAAGACAAAGAACAATATCTACACAGATAGCAGATAGGCTTTTGCCACCGCCCATGTGTATAGAGCCATTTATCAACAAAGAGGGCTCCTCACTTCAGCTGGAAAAGACATTAAAAATAGACAAGAGATCCTGGCTCTACTAGCAGCCCTCATGTTGCCGCCCAAAGTAAGCATCATTCACTGTCTGGGTCATCAAAAGGACTGGTCCCCTATAGCTAAGGGAAATAATATGGCAGATCGGGTCGTCCGAGAGGCAGCTTTAGGAGATGTTATACTAGAATTACTTGCTGTAGACCCTAATGAAACAGAGTCCTCACCACAACGTCAAAATGGTAAACAGACTATGGGCTCTAAAAAGGCAGAAGAAATGTTAAAACAGATGCACTGGTGGACACTCCTGGGCACAAAAAAAAAAATTAATCACTCTAATCAACAAGACTAACTATGAGATTCCAGGACTTCACAAGCTAGCAGAAAATGTTGTCCAAGCCTGCATACCATGCCAGAAGGTCAATCCCAGTTGGGATAAGACAGAACCCTGTAAGAGACTGTGTGAAGACAGGCCTGGGGCCTACTGGGAAGTTGATTTCACTGAGGTGCGTCCTGCCAGGTATGGCAACATATATCTGTTAGTCTTCATTGATACATTTCCAGGGTGAGTAGAAGCCTTCCCCACCAAAAATGAAATCTCCCATACAATGGCTAAGAAAATCCTAGAAGAAATATTTCCCCACTTCAGGGCCCCTAAGTCACTAGGGTCAGACAACGGAACAGCTTTGGACCCTGTATCTTTAATAGATTGGTCTCCTTTGTCAGAGAGCTAATGTTAAGACAACAGTACACTGAAATCCCATTGGAAGAATCAGGTCCTTGATTCCAAGATTGAAATCATTTACTTAAAGAGGGGAATGTGAGGCTGTGGAAAAATACCACTGCCCCTTCCTAGGAAAGTTTTCTTCTCTGTTCATGAGGGCCTGACCTTATGACCTTGGGGACATTACACAGAACTCAGTTCCCAGAACTACTTAATTACAAGGTTGCAGCTGTTAGCACAGACAATGGTCCCACCCCGTTGTCAAAGGCAATGACTGCTGAAGATTAACTGAAATGTTCCCTCTGTACCCCCACTTGTTTGTGGTTATTGTGTTTAGTTGAACACCCCTCGCCCCCTCCCGCATGTCCGCTTAATAAAATCCTCTGGCATTTTGAATTGAACCTCGGTCTCTGGGCATCAGGACCTCGAGGGATCCTCAGGGTTCAACAGTATTTCTCTTCTTTGCAAAAGCCTAGATTTCAATAGTGTCCTCTGTGCTCAAGAGCACAGAACCTGTGCTTATAATAGCAATTTCGACATTTACAAGCTTTAGTGTGGTAAGGAATAAAGAATCCGGATTTCTGTTGTCTGAATCCTCATGTGATCAAAACAGTCTCCCAAATTATGATGTCATTTTGTTTTGTCATGTTTTTCTGGCAAGACTCAACATGTAAAAATGGGTGCCATCCACATAGAACAGCATCAAGTTTAAGAGATGAATTTGACAGGCCTGGAGAGATGTCTCAGAGGTTAAGAGCACTGACTGCTCTTCCAGAGGTCCTGCATTCAATTCCCAGCAACCACATGGTTGCCCATAGCCATCTATAATGAGATCTGGTACCCTCTTCTGGCTTGCAGCCATGCATGCACACAGAACACTGTATACATAATAAATAAATATATTTTTTTAAAGAAATGATTTTGAGTTGCTGATGAAATAGCTGTTTGACCCTGAAGGAGAGACAGTGGATTACCACTGACATCAGCATTAGCTGATCTAGAGCACAAACTTGCTACTGATAGCTAAATGTTTCAGAAGGCCCTTGTGGCTGGCTATTTCCAGTGCTTCCATGCATTAGGTCTTATCATTTTCAGGACACTTCAAAAGGAAGGTCCTTTGATTGTCTTTGCTTTAGAAATGTAGAAATCCAAGGTAGACTGAAGTTCAGAATCTTGTCCTAGATCAATATAGCAAGTAGGCCACTTTTTCATACTACTGAGATCATTTCTAGCAATGACATGCTCTTATTTGCATAAAACTATTTTTTTCACAGAGTGATTTTTTTTCCCTATTTTTAGTATCCTTGGTTAGGTGATTGAAACAGGTGGCATAATAGAAGAGAAAGAACACTGGACCAGGAGCTTGGTGACTCTCCAGAAGATTTTCAAGCCAGGAATATAACTTACACACTTCTGGTGCCACATAAATACTCAAATTCCCTTCCAGTTCATTTGTGTAATTTTAATTCTGAATTAGCTAATATTCCTACCTTTTAAGAAAGGAAGGGTTCATTGTGAGACCTAAAGTTGTATTTCAAGTTTTAATTATTGTGCCTACGAGATACATAAAACAAAATTGCCTTTAACCTGTAAACATATTTATCCAAGGACAGAAACTTCCTGAAATTCTGGAGGCTATTGTTTCTGTGAAATAACAAGCCACCTGTTTTCACTCCCCTAAACAAGTTTGTTTGATCCAACTGCACTGGATTTGCTTGATCACCTGTAGGTGGGAGGTACACAGGCAGGGAATTTGTCAGGATGAGTGTACAACCCATGATTGGATACAGGAAGGAGGTTGCAAGCAAGAAGTGTGTCAGGATATTTGCTGGCACCAATCAGGATCTGGTGGAAAATATGGAGCCCTATGGGTGTGCCCTTATAAGCTTCTGGAAAACATGAGTCATGGTCATTTTCTGGGAGCACAGAATGGGCCTGGCCAGAGTCCATCATCCTGGCCAGTATTTAATTAAAGCTTACTTCAAATTTGGCTCAAAATTGTAATAGTGGTCTTAGTCTCCAACAGTAGGAGTAAAATCATTTGGCTCATAGTTCAAGGGTATAGTTCACCAAAGAATAGGAAAGAAAGCAGAAAGAGCTTGAGGTAATAGAAAGATAGCTTAGTAGTTAAGAGCATTTGTTGCTCTGGCAGAGGATCAGGGTTCATATCTCAGCAACCCATCCACTGTGTAGTAATTGTTAACATGAATACATTCTCTGTTCTTATTAATTTCATAAAAGAATAGTATCTCACTCACCCTTGTAGTAATGAACCAGTCTGCCTCCATTTTAAGCTTAAAAGCCATCTTATAGTAAAGACAAACTAGGTTCCTTCCTGTTTATAGTAAATGTGTTTTTAAGGATTAGGCTCAGCAATAACTGTAACCTTATCTACAAATGGTTCTGTACTACCTGTTACAGAAAAGAGTAACCATACCTTTATTTTGAAAAGTTTTTTATAACCATATTGCAACACAACCTTTCTTTCAAATGGTTGTTATGACTACCGATTGTTGTGGCTACATTGTTATGTCCACCTTGCAATCATTTCTTTGTTTCAAGAGGTCATTATTGTAACTTGCTATGCTTATGTTTTACTCCTGTAACAACTATTTTGCCCACCAAATTATCCATTCAGAAATCCCCTAACCCTGAGCTATAAGAAAACTTGTCTTTCTCATGTTCAATGCTTACCTCTCAAACCCCACCTTAATGGGAGGCAGCCTATGTATACTACACACATACACACACACACACACACACACACACACACACACACAGAGAGAGAGAGAGAGAGAGAAGCCTGGAATGCTGGCACACATCTTTAATCCAAGCACTCAGGAGGCAGAGCCAGGCAGATCTCAATGAGATTGAGGTCAGCCTGGTCTACAAAGGGAGTTCCAGGACAGCTAAGGCTATTACACAGAGAAACTCTGTCTCAAACAAAGTAACCATCCCACAAATTTTTGGGCTGGTGATTTTTCTCCTGCCATCTTTGAAGTTAACAATAGCCCAGTGGTTGTATAGTATATAAACAACAAACCATTTTTTTTTACTGTTTATTTATTATATCAGTTTACATCTCCATCACAGTCTCCTCCCTCCACCCCTCCCAGACCCACCCTTTCACCCTCCCACACGCTCTCCCTTCTCCCACCTATCCTACTCTTCTGGTGTGGGGTGCCCTCCATATCAGCCCCCTTCAGTTCAGCAGCCATTTGAGGGCTAAGAGGTTCCGCTTATACTGCAGCCCCACATGGCAGCTCCACTAGGGCAAAGTACCCCACTAACAAGTAGCAAAGTCTATGTTCCTGTTCCTATCAGTCTGTTGGTTGTAGAATAGTGGGAAAACCTAATTTTTAATATATAAATTCACTTCACAGCAGTCAATATGCTATAATTTATTTACAAACAAATTGAGAAGCACTAACAAGATGAAAATGGCTAGTAGTTGTTAAAGAATCAAAATCTGTTGATGGAAGCTTATCTTTCTTAGTAACAGCTTATATATATATCAGTGTGTGTAGGTACAGGGACTTGTATGTATATGCACGTACTACCACCAGATACACATATCTGTTCTCCATATGCATGCTCAGTCGGATCAGTGTTGGATTACTTCACTACCCTTTACAGTTCATAAAGACTCTATCCATTAAAAAATAAAACAATGTGGTATGTGGTATGTTTGTGTGTGTGTGTGTGAGACAAAGTGGTGTGAAATCAGCAGATTTGTTTTCCTTTGTGTCCACACTGTGTTACAGAAAGAAGGGAAGTGCTACTCCATATTGATATCCATAGTACCCTCCTCCAGATTCCAACTGGTCCCACACTTTACTGTGCATTAACAAATAGAATATAAATGTGTCAAATCTATCCCTATAGACCATCAGAGGCAGGATTGTGAGTGCACAAGGGCATTGTTAGCAACACATTGCCCCTGTTTCCATGTAAGGGAAGCTTTGGAAAGTAATTACAATTTTCTCAGAAATACAGGAAGGAGAAGTTTATGGCTGAAAACAAAAGCAGTCAGGGAATGAGGCCTGAAAGAAAGGGATGTCAGTTCTTCCAACCCTGTAGTTCAGGAAGCCTGGCTAACCTGGGACTCACTGAACTTTTAAATGAATTATCCCAACTCCTGAGAAAGAGCCTTATTTCTCCCACATTATTGGACGTTTTCTTTTCTCTCTCACCTTCTAAATCTTCTTCCAGTGGTTCTTGTCAAAACAGTAGATTAAGGCAAGCCTCTTCCATTTTCCTTAGCAGTCTGTGTTATGTTAATGAAGTGCTGCTTTCTCCTAACAAGCCAATGATTAGCCCCCTCAGAGCAGGGGTTTCAGCAGCATGGCCACCTACCTACCCAGCTGTCAGGCCTGTTTTTCACTTATACAGCTGCCTCTCATTTTAACATCAGGTAGCACTGAATAGCAAGTAAACTGTTTTCCCAGTTTCTCATTTGAATGCCTTTAACCTACTTGATTCTTCATTTGGGTCAGTCTTGCAGAATCCTGAGTCATCCACCCCAGGAACAGGGGTAGATGCCATAGAGTGCTAGTCAGTACCCCTCAGGAACAAGCAAATTGCCAGAGTTCAAAGGGCAGAATTGGCCAGCATCTTTGAGCCCCTGTGACAACTGCCACTATTGCAAATTCACTAATCACAAATAAAACACTGGGGAAAAAGCTGTGTCTGTGCATCTGGGCTGTGTGCCTATGTACACATGGTGTTTACATTCTATGAGTGAATACCTAACAAGGATTAACCAGCCAACACTGGGATGATATCTACCTATACGAACCGGCCCTGCCCCAGGGATGACAATGAGGCTGCAGGAGGACATTTACAGCTGGACTCCTTGCCCAAAAGATTGGATGGTTCTCCCCACCCACCTCCAATAATTGGGCATTTGCTGCCTAAGATTAATTAGAAAAGCTAATGGTGCAAAAAATTACATTCATAATCTAGTCTGAATACAGCTGTACTGCAAGCTAGGTTCTAAGTCCTATTAAAGTAAATGGAATTAATGGGCTGTCGTCACCAATCTTTAGTTCTATCAGTTACTATTACTGCAAAGAATAGTTTGTGGTGAGGAAAGAATAAGGTGCACCTTAGTAGTGGCTATGGTAAAGTTTACATTTCATTAGGACAGACCACAGCAGGGGCTATGGAGCATGACAGGGACCCACAAACCTACAATGGACTGCATCATCATTTTTCAAGAAAGTCCTCAAAGTGCATGTGCTTGTGAATGCATGGGTTTTTATGTGTGTGTCATTGTTAGTTCTATATAGCCACACATGATCACAGCTAAAGATGACCTTCCCAAGGGAAAGTTGACTTCAGCTAATAATTCAATGACAGAAATGGGCCAGCTGTAAAACTGAAGAGTGAAATTAGCTTCCCCAGAAATGAAGCAGACACTTGGAAGCTGCTTTTGCTAAAAAGTCTTGACACCTCACTTGGGCCCAAAAGGTAAGTAAATAAAAGTTAAATAAAAGCTTGGTATTTCTGCATTCGTTTATATCTGTCTCCTTCAAGCAGAGTCATTTGCTAACCCCTGCCTGTAGGCAGGTTAATCATTTAGGGAATGTCTGACTAAAGTTCCTCTTGGGACTCTAAACTGAAGATAGGAGAGAAAAGTCATTGTCCTCAATCTGAAGTCACCTTGGATTTCTGGAACAGTAAAACCTAGTCTGACAGAAGGGAGAATGTGTTTTTGTTTTTGTTTTTGTTTTTTCAAAGCCCAGCAAGGACTCAGATTTCCTGAACCCTACCTTTCCCTTTGAGTCATGTTGTGACATTGATCTCCCACCAACAGGATGAGATGCAGTTACCACCTACATCAGGCAAAAAAAAAAAAAAAAAAAAAAAAAAAAGGAGCCATGTTGGCCCTACTGTGTTGCTAGTTGGGTTACCTGGGTTTGCACTCTGGCACACCCTTTGGGCAAAAGAATTGCCTTGGCTAGACAGTTTTGCATTGTGTGTTCCTTTGTGAGCTACTACAATTAATAATTGTTTGTAACATAAGGCACCCCTCCACACACTTCAGATGATACCTAGAGCAGAAATGATCATCTGAGAACAAAATCAATACCTTCATGTGATGACAGGAATATGGGCTTTTTCAGAGCACTGTATAAAACAAGAACTGAGACAAGGATTAAAAGAGACATACCATTGACCAGGGCTGTGTTCACTGTGTACTTCATGCCCCTGACCTATTTATTCTTCTATTTAAATCTAAAATTCATATTAGGACCCATAAACATATTTGGGGTAGCTGGACCCTTTATTAGTTCTTCTTTCCAGTATGACCACATTGGGTATATTTCCTCTTTGCTTTCACCATTTGTCTCTTTAATTGGTGAACTAGATAGAGACCAGTGGTCGAGACTCACCTTTGTAACAAAAAATGAAGAAATACACTATCTTCTTCTGAGATGCTCAAACACACTGGCTGCTCTTATCACAAAAACTCCCAATTTGATTATTAATTTCACATCTACTGTTCTCATGCTAATTGGAAATTTCTCTTCTAGTCCTTTTCACTTCACATGTGTGCATGTGTGCATAACTGTCTTTGGATCTCAGTACTCAGGGAGATGTACTTTTCTTCTCTATATTTCAATGATTATTCTTGTTTTTTGGTTTGCTTCTCCTGTCTTATTCAGGAAACTATGTATTGTTGCACTAGAGTTGAAGAAAAGTTGAGGTGCTCATGAAATGGGTAATTTCATATAAGCCAATAAGTTTGTACTCATTTTGTTCACATGTAAACTTTGATTTCATAAAGTCACCATAGGTCTTATTATAGACAAAGTCATTGTGATTGGGGAAAAGCAAAGCTATTGCAAAACACTTTACAAAGAACAAAAAGCCAAGAACCAAAACGACCTTGAATTTATAGTTTCCCAAATTTGCCTTGGACCAAATGGTTAATGCACAGAATCCAAAAAAGATATTTGTTTCCAAATCTTCCAGATATGCAGATATTGCTTTCTTAGAGCTGAATACATACAGAAACTCACACATCACAGGAAAGGCTGATGAAGAGATGGGACCTGAAGGAATGAAAGGTAACTTCAGGACTTACTAGAGAGGAATCCTGAATGCTCTATTTCCATCCATACAAAGCAGGGGATAGGACAGAACCTCTCTTTTTCCCACAGAGATACTAGGATACTCAAGTCTTAACTTCAAATTAAAGACTTGGAGTCTTCACATAACTAAAAAAATTCTATATGTGGAATTTAGCCCACTCACATAGCCCAAGAAGCTTTATTTTAAGATTTATTTCATTTTTAATATAAAATACATGTTGTAATTTGCTTAACCCTCAGTTTGTTTGATCATAGCTTGAATACCTCTCTAGCTTGGCTCATTTTAACTAAGATTTATTTTGGCAAGCTCATTCAATGTTCTTTCAAAATGATATATGTGGATGGTCCAAGAAAAATCCATAGGCAAAGGAGAATCACAATTTCAAGCTTGTCCCCAAATGAAAAAGAAAACAATGATTAGCCTGATTTTCCTCAGGTTGTCACTGAAAGTGATGCTGAGATAATTTTTTCTCACTGTGCATAATTAGTGTTTCATGTAGTTCCAGGCAGGACCACTCCTGTTTGAAGACAGGGTCTCAAGCTGCTCAGTTTTTACAGCTGCCTCTTCCACAAGGAGCTCTGATTGTTACCCATTGTAGTCTGGATCAGTGTTCTCATCTGTCTTTAAAGAAAACACAGCACCTACTATGTTTTTTTTTTCCTCTACAAATCACAAAAGCAATGACAGTCAAACACTTATGTCATGTCTAGTTCTAGAACCTAAAATGTATTTATTTTACTTCTTTTCTTTTCTTTTTTTAGGTTTTTTTGATTCAGGGCTTCTCTGTGAAACAACTATGGCTGTCCTGCAACTCACTCTCTAGATCAGGCTGGCCTTGAACTCACAGAGATTCGCCTGCCTCTGCCTCCCAAGTGCTGGGATTAAAGGCGTGCGCCACCACAACCAGCTTATTTTACTTATCACATATTATAGAGTACAAAATCATAATTTACCTCAATAACATTAATTTTTTGAAATATTATATATATAATTGTGTGTGTGTGTGTGTGTGTGTGTGTGTGTGTGTGTGTGTGTGTTATCCCTGCATGTATCTACACAACACATGCGTACCTATAACAGAGGTCAGAGTAGATTGCTAGATCTCCTGGAAGTGGAGTTATAGACAACTGAGAGTCATAGTGGCAGTGTGGGTGGTGGAAATTGAACCTGGGTTCTCTGGAAGAGTAGCCACTGTTCTTAAGTGCTGGAGCCATCTCCTGCCCAATAATAAAATTTATATTGCACAGTATTGACAACACTCAGGGAAGGTAATCAAGACAAAGCACCATGACCCTAGGGTATTATAAAGAGCAGTTACAATTGCAGGTACTCAGCAGTCTTAATCATTATTAGAACACATCACCCAATCATACTGTCTTAAAATCATATACACCAATGTGTTGGCAGGAGGAGATAGTATAACCAATGTGTAATGACTAAGACTCTTAGTTGCACATATATAGCAACTTTGAAAAAATGACCACAGAAGTATACAAGTCAATGGGTTTAAAGTGAAAAGCAGAAATTGGTTAAATGTGTAGCCCAGGCTAGCCTTCATCTAGTGATCCTTCTGCTTCCACCTCCTTCAGCAAATTCTACTGGTGTGTCTCAGCCACCACAACCAGCCAGAAACTTGTTAAAACACCAGGACAGACTGAACCAAAAAGGAAAATCTTCCAGATGACTTGTTCTCGTCTACTTCAGAAACATAGATGGATTAAAACAGACAGTTACTGAAGAGGCAGTTACTGAAG
The DNA here is from genome assembly GCA_907164525.1 of Lophiomys imhausi. Classification (NCBI taxonomy): domain Eukaryota; kingdom Metazoa; phylum Chordata; class Mammalia; order Rodentia; family Muridae; genus Lophiomys; species Lophiomys imhausi. The sequence continues at coordinate 12,704,014 of CAJQZJ010004687.1, read as the reverse complement.
GAAATGTTACTAACTCTTCATTTCAGCATGTGATTCCCACTTCATGTGAAACCAATCAGATTGTTTAATTTAAGGAAAGCAAAAACAAAACAAAAAAAAAACTGTTTTTAAGAGATGCTGACATTCATACATGTGCTAAGGTTTGCCATCCCAGAAAGCCTTGGCTTCATGCACCTTTCCATAAAACTGCTTTTGGGGTGATCTGCACAATTAGCCCCATATAAAATACTGGCATTATAAGGGGAAATTCTTTTTTTCGATTTCCAAAGGATACTGCAGTGAAAGTAACAATGCTATCTCCAACCATGCAGATACATGAAAACTATGTGTTATCTGTGTTAGAAAAGATTAGATTTCTTTTAAAATACCTGAAATCTGGGAAATAATTGTATCCTGTGGCCTTATAATGACTACACGAAAGGACTAAATTGGTAGAAATCCAGGTAGCTGGGATACTGCCTGTCTTACAACTTCAGAGAGTAACCTTGAGTCTCTCCCCAGCAAACACTTTGCAATACAGACTCAGCTCCCCCAGGACAGGCTCAATGATGCCTATTTCAGGAAAATCAGCAGCCAGTGGCAAACAGCCCTGGGAGGTAAGGAAATGGTCTTTCTCTAGCTGAAGTCTACTCCCATGGTTATACTATCTCCTCCTGCCAACTTTAAGTTTGTTGAAGACCAGAAGTGAAAATTTCTTCCACTTTAGAATGATCTTTACCCACTTTACCCATCTTCCATGGTGACTTTGAAACAGAAAGGAAGGATTCCATAAGAGTCCATTCACACAGAGTATTTTTCACAATATGCTACAGGAAAATAGTATATGTTCATAATGCTTGCATATCTTTCAAATATTTTCTTAGCGGTAGTGTCTTATTTTGGTTTCTATTGTTGTGATCAAGCACAATGACCAAAAGCAACTTGAAGAGGAAAGAGTTATTTGGCTTACACTTCCATTCTCAGTCAATCATTAAGGAAAGTCTGGAAAGGAGCTAAAGGCAGGACACTATGCTGCTTACTGGCTTTCCCTCCATGGCTTGATCACCTTACTTTCTCATACAATCAGGACCACTTGCCAGTGCATGGCATTACACACAGTGTACTGGGCCCTTCCACATCAACCACTAATCAAAAAAAAAAAAAAAAATGCCCCAAAACATTTACATGTGACAAATACAAGCAACAGATCAGTCTGAAGAAGACATTTTCTCAGTTGAGACTCCTTGCTAGATGATGCAGCTTGTGTCAAGTAGACAGGTTTTATGGGTCAGCTAGTTAAATTTTTGTGGACCTTCCTTCTTTCCCCAGAATACACATGGTGGAAAAAGATAAGCAAATCTGTCACACAGTCCTCTGACCTCTTCACACATACCATAGCATACCCTGCCATGCCAGAATAAAAGCTACTTAGTTGTACCAGAATAAAAACGACTTAGTTGTAGTATATCAAGTTAGACTAAAGTAGCACTTACTTATTTTTTAACACTTGATAGTTGATTCAGATAACCAAATAAAATATAAAGAAACCATGTCTGGTAGTTTAATGTAAATTGTGTTCTATAGATGCATGTTTTGAATAATTGGTCTCCAGTTTGAGTTGGGCCTTGAGGTTGGGCTTAGCTGTGGGAAATGAGTCATGGTGCCTTATAGCTAGTTACTTTGCACAGTTGTAGCTCCCATCCCTTCTCTGTTTCCTGACTGTAAATGCAGTCTAATCAACTGCCTCACTTAGCTACATCAAGTCTTTTCTATGATAGTGGGCTCTATCCCCTTAATCCTTTCTGAAAATGTCCTTACAGATACTAAGATATGACTCAATACTATCCTAGGTGTTAGTAAAATCAATCCAGCTGACAATCAAATGTAAGCTCCACAGTTTCTGAGCCTGCCTTATTACAACTTTTTGTTCAGTAGCAGTAAAACTGTCCTCTAAATCTTTGCCTTAGTCCACTTCTATTATGCAAAATGCCAACCAATAACTTTTCCTTCCTTCTCAAGTAGCTGTGGAAACACACACACTCATTAGAAAATAAGAACAATACTACTCAACCAAACTAGGAGTTGACTTGGTCCAAAACATTGTTGTGGAAAATACAGTTAAGCTTGCATTTTGCACACTTTGATGATTGGGTGGCTGATATCTGGGTAAGTTCTTACTCATAGTTTTTGTTCAAGCATTGTTCAATGCCATGACCACTACTGTGTGGGTAGTTAACATTACAGTGAGCCCCACATTCCTATGCTGCACAGAAGCATTCAAGGAGGCCCCATGACCTTGACATAAAAATAAAACACTACATTGTCACTGTAGGTGAGATGTGTTGTGACAATCTGTCATTATCTTTCTACATTTCTGTCATTCCATATTTTTCCAGACTACCATTTTACTATGTCTTACCATTAGTCAGATACTTTTCACATTGTATTTCCATGGAAGTTTCACAACTGAGCTATGATATCAATGTCAAGGTTTATATTTCATTGATGAGGAAACTAAGGTTGAGGGAAGTAAAACACATTGCCCAAGGGACTCAAAGTTCTTGCTGATCAAAATGCTAAGGTTTGGTGATTTTATCAACTAGCCCAAGGCACTCCAGGGACAGATCATGCAGGTTATCTTCACTTGAATTCCTCCCAGGTCTTCTGAGCAAAAATAGGGATGTTCATGTTATTCTCTCTCTCTCTCTCTCTCTCTCTCTCTCTCTCTCTCTCTCTCTCCCATTTGTCTTATATATTTGACTACTTGTTCCCCAGCTGGTAATGTTGTTCTAGTAAGTTCTAATAGAACCTTTAGTAGATGAAAATTTCAAGAGGAAGAATGTCATTTGGGGCAGGATGTGAGGGTTTATAGCCTGGCCTAACTTCAGTTATCTCTTTGTTTCTTGAGTACCAGCCAGCTGCCTCAACCTGCCACTGTGTCTTTACTATCTGTTGCCATCTCTTCCCACCAGTATGAACCCTACCCCACAAGAACCATAAGCCATAATAAACCTCATGTTCTCTACTTTGTCATGGTATTTCATCACAGTAACAGAAAAAAAAAGTAATATAGTAAAAAAAAAAAAGCAATTATCTCAGATTGAGATGCTATTGTACCTAGAATTTATGACCCTTGTTTTGCCACAATCTTTACAGATTTCTCAAAAATTAGAGGGGGATTAGTAATTTAGAGGACTTGTTGCTCTTCAGGATGACACCCGTGTCAGTTGAATACAACCATTTGTAACTCCAGTTCCAGAGGACCAGATGTCCTCTGGCCTGTGCATGCACTTTTATATGTATGAAGGTACATGCAGGCAGGCACACTCATACAAATAAATACAAAAATAATAAAGTAATAAAATAAAAATGTTGATCAGCCCTGACAATGTTCTACATTCTACAGTGACAAATATTCAGCCATGATTTTGTTGTTTATGTGAAGATAAACAAGAACTTTCATCTTATTATTATGAAAATTTGCTATTGTCAAGAGCAAATGTTAAAATTATAAGTATACAAAAGAATTGTCCCAAAGTAACTATTTTGGGCAGGTAAGATGGATAAGTAAGGGCTTTGAAACCAAGAATGACAAGAGTTAGATCCCAGGGACCCACATAATAGAAGGAAAGAATTAATTCTTGCAAGTTGTCCTCTGACACATTCACACACACACACACACACAAACATACTCAATAAATAAATAATGTGAATTTAAAATGCTGATATAAATATCTTTGTAAATGGTAGATTGATTTTGTGTTCTGTGTATAATTTTCTGTTCTGTTCTATATACAATGGAAGTGTTATAAAATTATGTCAAGTTAGAAAGAGTTGCCAGTGGAAAGAGTGTAAGAAGCCATGGTTTAGGTAAAACAGCCTACGCAGTTCCCAAGAATACCACCCTGAGATCCGCCAGCTCCATCACTGGTCTGGAGAGGAGCTCTGGCTAGAGATCTAGCACAGGAGCAGATCCAGCCCATGTATCCAGCCACAGACCAGCGGCCCCGCCTGTCTGATATCCAGCCTGCACTCGGACCTGTACACCCAAGAGGGAAAAACAGCCGCACCACAAGAGCAAAGGTAAGTGAGATTATTTTTTTCCGGAGTTTCCAACATGGCAGCACAGTGTAAACTGTAGCGGAGAGGCAGAGACCTAACCCAGTCACAGCAAAGCAATTAGGAGCCAAGACTGCCTGCACAGAGCCCGCAACAGTGTGTTCTCCACAAATACTGGGGCGGGTGGGTCACTCACCCTAGCACCCAAGCATCTGAGGCAGTCAGCAACAGGCGCACTGTGGCCGGCATCTCTTGTGGGTAGAGCTCCCTGCCTGCATAGTCAGCCTAGCTGGGGAGCCAGAACGACTGGGTCAGTGAGAGGAGAACACAGACCCAAACACAGCTCTACCTGCCTTTCTGAGAAGACCTGTCAGCTCCCAGGTCCTCAGAGGCTAGCCCTCTCCCCACCCCAATCCCCTCTATAATGGTCCAATTGGGTCACAAGCAGTTGAGGAGAGCAGCAGCCACCCTCCTCTCCGAGAGCCAGTCAGTCTATTACAGGAAACTGCCTGCCATCTGGAGGTAAACAACAAGATCTCAGGATCAGCCAACCCCCAGGGCAGGGAGTTTTCCTGAGCACCAAGGTCAGGTAACAAAAGAAACAAACAGATAACACCTGGGTCCATCAGATGACAAAAGGTCAGCTCAAGAACATGGTAAAAAAAAACCCAAAACGATAGGATGTCTCCAGATCCTAGCAATAATGCTACAGACAACTCTGGACAGCTGAATACAATTGAAGCAAAGGAAAATGACCTTAATCCTATGCTTATATTAATAATAGAAGGCCTAAGGGAGGAAATCAAATATCTCAGAGAGCAACAACAAAGGACTTCAAAGGAGGTGATGGAAATGAATAAAGCACTTAAAGGAATGGAAGACCTGAAAAGGGAAGTTGAAGCAATGAAGAAAATCCAATCTGAGACATCCATAGAACTGGAAAACCTTAAGAAAAGAATCAGAACTACAGACACTAGCATCACCAACAGAATACCAGAGATGGAAGAAAGAATTTCAGGCTCAGAGTATTAAATTGAAGAAACTGATACATCTGTCAAAGAAAATGTCAAATCTAAAAAAGTCCTGACACAAAACCTTCAGGAAATCAAGGACACAATGAAAAGATGAAATCTCAGAATAATAGGAATAGAAGAAAGAGAAGAGTCCCACCTCCATGGACCAGAAAATATCTTCAACAAAATCATTGAAGAGAATTTCCCAAACCTAAAAAAAGAGATGCCTATAACTGTACAAGAAGCTTACAGAACCCCAAATAGATTAGACCAGAAAAGAAAATCTTCCCACCACATAATAATCAAAACACTAAATGTACAGAACAAAGAAAGAATTTTAAAAGCTGCTAGGGAAAAGGGTCAAATAACATATAATGGCAAACCTATCAGAATCACACCTGACTTTTCTTCAGAGACTCTAAAAGCCAGAGGGGCCTGGACAGACGTCTTGCAGACCCTAAAAAACCACAAATGCCAGGCCAGACTACTATTCGCTGCAAAATTGTCAATCAACATAGATGGAGAAAACAAGATATTCCATGACAAAGCTAAATTCAAACAATATCTATACACAAATCCAGCTCAACAGAAGATGTTGGAAGGGAAACTTCAACCCAAAGAGGTTAACTACACACAAGAAAGCACAGGAAGCAAATAGCATGCCTGCAGCAAAACCAAAAGAAAACAAGCTCACTCACACACTACTTTCATCAACATCAAGATGCCAGGAAGTAACAATCACTGGTCATTAATATCTCTCAACATCAATGGACTCAATTCCCCAATAAAAAGGCACAGGCTAGCAGAATGGATGCAAAAACAGAATCCCACATTCTGCTGCTTACAAGAAACACACCTCAGCAAAAAAGATAGACATTATCTCCAAGTAAAGGGCTGGAAAAAGATATACCAAGCAAATGGACCCAAGAAAAAAGCTGAAGTAGCAATTCTAGCATGCAACAAATTGGATTTTCAACCAACAATAATCAAAAGAGATGGGGAAGGACACTATATACTCATCAAAGGAAAAATCCACCAAGATGAAATTTCAATACTAAACATCTATGCCCCAAATGTAAGACCACCCACACTCATTAAAGAAACACTACTGAAGCTCAAATCCCACATTGAACCTCACACATTAATAGTGGGAGACTTCAACACACCACTCTCACCACTGGACAGATCAACAATGCAGAAACCAAACAGAGAAATAATGAACCTCACAGATGTCATGAATCAAATGGACCTAAATGACATCTACAGAACATTTCACCCCAAAACAAAAGAATACACTTTCTTCTCGGCACCTCACGGAACCTTCTTCAAAATCGACCATATAGTCAGTCACAAAGCAAGCCTCAACAGATACAGGAAAATTGAAATCACTCCTTGTAACTTATCAGACCATCATGGAATAAAGCTAGGCTTCAACAATAACCAAAACAACAGAGTGCTTGCTAAAACATGGAAACTGAACAACTCTCTCCTCAATGAACTCTGGGTCAGGGAAGAAATAAAAAAAAGAAATTAAAGTCTTCTTAGAACTCAATGAAAATGAAGGCACAACATACCCAAACTTATGGGACACATTGAAAGCAGTGCTAAGAGGAAAGTTTATAGCTCTAAGTGCCTTCAAAAAGAAACTGGAGAATTCCTATACTAGCCACCTAAAAGAACATCTGAAAGAGCTAGAACTAAAAGAAGCAAACACTCCCAAGAGGAGCAGACGAGAGGAAATTATCAAACTCAGGGCTGAAATCAACAACTTAGAAACAAAAAGAACAATATAAAGAATTGACAAAACGAAGAGCTGGTTCTTTGAGAAAATCAACAAAATGGACAAGCCCTTAGCTAAACTAACGAAAAGGCAGAGGGAAAATACCCAAATCAACAAAATCAGAAATGAAAATGGGGAAATAAAAACAGACATTGAAGAAATCCAAAGAATCGTTAGGTGCTACTTCAAAAACTTGTACTCCACAAAAGTGGGAAATCTAAATGAAATGGACAATTTTCTTGATAGATTCCACCTACCAAGGTTAAATCAAGAACAGGTAAACAAATTAAACAGTCCTATAACCCTTAAGGAAATAGAAGAAGTAATTAGAAGTCTTCCAACCAAAAAAATCCCAGGCCCAGATGGTTTCAGCACAGAATTCTACCAGACATTCAAAGAAGAGCTAACACCAATATTCTTCAAACTCTTCCACAACATAGAAACGGAAGGAATACTGCCAAACACATTCTATGAGGCCACAGTTACCCTGATACCTAAATATCACAAAGACCCAACAGAGAAAGAAAATTTCAGACCAATTTCCCTTATGAACATGGATGCAAAGATACTTAATAAAATACTTGCAAACCGGATCCAAGATCACATCAAATGTATCATATACCATGATCAAGTAGGCTTCATCCCAGGGATGCAGGGGTGGTTCAACATTAGAAAATCCATAAATGTAATCCACCACATAAATAAGCTGAAAGAAAAGAACCACATGATCATATCATTGGGCGTTGAAAAAGCTTTTGACAAAATACAGCACCCTTTCATGATAAAAGTCTGAGAGAGATCAGGCATACAAGGACCATATTTAAACATAATAAAGGCAATTTACAGCAAGCCAATAGCCAACATCAAACTAAATGGAGAGAAACTTAAAGCATTTCCTCTAAAATCAGGGACAAGGCAAAGCTGCCCACTCTCTCCATATCTCTTCAACATAGTACTTGAAGTTTTAGCTAGAGCAATAAGACAACTAAAAGAGATCAAGGGGATACAAATTGGAAAGGAAGAAATCAAAGTAACCCTATTTGCCGATGATATGATAGTATACATCAGTGACCCCAAAAATTCCACCAGAGAACTTCTACAGCTGATAAACTCCTTCAGCAAGGTGGCCAGATACAAAATCAATTCAAAAAAATCAGTAGCCCTTCTTTACACAAAAGATAAATGGGCTGAAAAAGAAATAAGGGAATCAACACCCTTCACAATAGCCACAAATAATATAAAATACCTGGGGGTAACTCTAACCAAGCAAGTGAAAGACCTGTATGATAAGAACTTCAAGTCCCTGAAGAAAGAAATTGAAGAAGATATCAGGAGATGGAAAGATCTCCCTTGTTCATGGATAGGTAGGATCAACATAATAAAATAGCAATCTTACCAAAAGCAATATACAGATTCAATGCAATTCCTATTCAAATATGAACTCAATTTTTTACAGATCTGGAAAAAACAATTCTCAACTTCATATGGAATAACAAAAGACCCAGAATAGCTAAATCAATCATGTACAATAACAGAACATCTGGAGGTATCACCATCCTGGATTTCAAGCTGTACTACAGGGCAATAGTAATAAAAACAGCATGGTACTGGTATAGAAACAGACCAGTTGACCAATGGAATCGAATTGAAGACCCAGAAATAAACCCACACATCTATGGTCACTTAATTTTTGATAAAGAAGCCAAAAGCATACAATGGTAAAAGGTAAGCATCTTCAATAAATGGTGCTGGTCTAACTGGATGTCAACATGTAGAAGAATGCAAATCGATCCATACTTATCACCCTGTACAAAACTTAAGTCTAAGTGGATCAAGGACCTCAACATAAATCCAGACACACTAACATTAATAGAATAGAAAGTGGGGAAATCCTTGAAATCATTGGCACTGGTAGCAACTTCCTGAATAGAACACCAATAGCTCAGGCACTAAAACAAACAATCAATAAATGGGACCTTATAAAATTGAAAAGCTTCTATAAGGCAAAGGACACTGTCCTTAGAGCAAAACGGCAGCCTACAGACTGGGAAAGGATCTTCACCAACCCAACATCTGACAGAGGGCTAATATCCAAAATATAAAAAGAACTGAAGAAATTAAACACCAAAAAATCAAATAACCCCATCAATAAATGGGGTAGAGAGCTAAACTGAGAATTCACAGAAGAGGAATCTCTAAAGGCTGAGAGGCATTTGAGGAAATGTTCAACATCTTTGGTTATCAGGGAAATGCAACTTAAAACAACTCTGAGATTCCATCTCACACCTGTCAGAATGGCTAAGATCAAAAACTCAAATGATAGCACATGCTGGCGAGGATGTGGAGAAAGGGGAACACTCCCCCATTGCTGGTGCAACCACTTGTAAATCAATCTGGAGGTATCTTAGAAAACTGGGAATAAATCTACCTCAAGACCCAGCCATACCTTTCTTGGGCATATATCCAAAAGATTTGAAACGAAACCACAAGGACATTGCCTCAACAATGTTCATAGCAGCTTTATTTGTAAGAGCCAGAAACTGGAAACAACCCAGATGTCCTTCAACTGAAGAATGGATAAAAAAAATGTGGTACATTTACACAATGGAATACTACACAGCTATCAGAAATGAGGAAATCATGCAATTCGAAACCAAATGGATGGAACTAGAAAAGCTCATCCTAAGTGAGCTGACACAGTCCCAGAAAGATAAACATGGTATGTATTTCCTTACAAATGGATATTAACCATACATCAGAGGATAACTATCCTACAACCCACACACCCAAATAGATAGGAACCTAGCATATCTATCCTAGGAAAAATTCTACACACCAGTGAGTCATGTAATCTGCTGCAGGTTAGTGGAACCCCACACCCTAGATGGTGTGCTTTATCAAGCTCCAGTATGAGTGGAAGCTCTTGGGACTCACATGATGCAAGATCTGAGGGAGTATGATATGTGAGGGCCTACCTCATCTGAGGAGAAGGAGAGTACCAAGTAGAGGAACAAGGAGGGAGGGAGGGAGGGAGGGAGGGAGGGAGGGAAGGAGAGAGGGAGGGAGGGGCCAAGAGGGGAGGAGGGAGAAACTATGTTCTAGAAGTAAATAATACTTTTTTAAGAAAAGAGTTAATAAGCTTAAAAACATAATAAAAATACAATATAAAATTTTCAAACTATAATTTACCAAAGGTATAATTGCCTTAGTGGCATGAAAGGAAAATGGCCTTAATTTCAGATTAGAATGTTGGACTGCAGGTAGCTACAGAGATTACACAAACTTGATAGCAGTTTAAAAGTTTTTTTTTGTTTTGTTTTGTTTTTTTTTGTAGAGGTATAGGCTATTTCCATCATTTGGCATTAAAAAGCAGGTAACAGGTTTAAAACACTGTAAATAAATTAAAGGTGACAGCTGTTCAACCTGGTTTTACAAACCTCCAAGTGTTGAAAAAACTTAGAGCTAAGGTGTTAGCCCATGCCTTTACCTCCAGTAGAGACAGGAGGATCACTACAGAGTTAGTTGTCTTATAAATTCTAGAGTTACAAGACACAGGATGGTGATGGTGCACACCCTCAGTCCCATCATCAGGGAAGAATACACCCTTAATCCCAACACACTAGAGACAGAAACAGGCAGATCTTAGAGCTCAAGGCCACCTGATACAAAACAAGCTCTAAACAGAGAAAAACTTTGATCCAGGGGTGGAGGAGCACATCTTTAATCCCATCAGTTGGGAATCACATGTCTTTGATCCCAAAACTTAGAATGCAGAGACAGGCACATAGGATTTGGAAAGATTTAAGTTTAAAAGCTACTTGCAAAAGGCAGGCTGCAATTCAAACAAATTGTCCTTTGAGATCTCAAAATATATACACTAAAGGTTTGTTTAGCTCCAAAATATCAAAATAATTTCTTCTTTAATCCGAATTGAAAGGTAATACTTTATATATTGTCAAAAAACCAAATTTGCTCCAGGAAAAATATTACCTGACCCCCCCCCAAAAAAAAGGTAATTGTCCCAGAGTTAGGATTAGGGCAGGGCTCTGTTCTTATCTTTCCAGGAGATTTAAAGCATCCATTCAAGGAATCCAGGGACAACTGGACAACGGAAACCTCTGCACAAAACAGATCAAACACCAAAGAAGAAGAGTGGCCCAGATGATCCAGCCTTGCAGACTTCTTCAATAGCAGTTTCCTCAAAAGTCTACAACCACAACAACTCAAAATCGCTAAGATCGTTCAGCTCCACAGACTACTCCAGCCAGATCTTCAGTAAAGCTCTGAAGATCAACTTTTGTCTATGAACTTCTTAGGACATCTAAATAGCTGAGCACAAAAGGACTGAACATCAAATGATTCTATTAACATTTTTAACCATTTTTCCATTCTTATTTGGGCCACAAACAGGTTTACTATGTCCCAAATCAGCAGGAAGTCATTTTAAGAGAACAACGTCCCATCCCCAGAAGGTGGGGAGAGTGTTCCCCCCACTTTGGTTATTTGATAGATAATAGACTTGAGAAAAATGGGACATAGACATAGTATAGGAAAGATCAAGAAAAAGGGACAGATTATTGAATATGGCCTTATACCTTTGTATACTGATACAAAATAAATATTATATTTGGCTAAATTGGTATTGATCATTGTATATTAATGCAAGATTAAGATTGTATAGGGCTACATCGGTATTGATCTTTGTATATTGATACAAAATTAAGATTATATTTGGCCACATTGGTATTGATCTTTGTATATTGATACAAAATTAAGGGTAACGCTTCTTAAAGGTATTGTTCGTAGTAATACTTAAAAATGAAATGTCAAGTTTTGACCTCTTGCTACCAACCGACATAAACTGTTTAGGATAATTAAGAAACGGAAACTAATAGTCATGCAAACGTGTCATTTTGTTAGTTACTATGACAGTCTATCACAGTTATTTTCTAAGCTATTCAGAAATCAAGTTGCTAAGGGACAAACAAAATTTGCTTATCTAAATATAAGAGATAGATAGGGCATCTTCAAAAACCTCAAGAGATCTGCAGAATATGGCATTCAAAGATGTTTTCTTAACTTAAGATTTTTCGATATCGAAACATGTCAGCTCCTGACAGCACCCCTTATTCTACTCCAAGTAGAAGATGAGCACTGAAGAATCTCCAGTGGGAGATGATTGAATTGGTGGTAAGCCTTTCTCTTGGCAAGAAAAACCCCTTGCTTCAACTGTAGTCAGACTTCTGTCCAAAAAGGAAAAAACTTGGAAGCAGATAAGTCGACAGCCTAGCTCTGCCAAGACAGTGTAGGTAAATCCTTCATAATTCCTGCTCTACAATCAATGTCTGTCAGAGAAATGGGGCCAAATGGCTGAAGATTGATGCTGTAATGTATGTAGAAAAAATGGGAACTGACCAGGCAGCCACTGGTATGTCATTTCTTAGTTTTGGAAGCTGCAGGCCCTGCACTTCCTATATAATCAGATATATTTATCCCTCTCAGATCTCTGAGGTGGTTGAAGAATAGATAGCTAGAGTCTCATAGTTAAATTTTGAGTTGTTTAGAAATCAAGAGGGTGTTCTGGTTCTAAGAAGATATTTTTAAAATTATGAGGCAAGTTAGTATGAAAGCTGAGTTAGATATAGAACTTTAAACTCATGGAGATGGTTAGATAGTAGAATGCTAAAGTCAGGTGCCAAATACATATTGACTGGACATTGGGAATGTATGCTAAGCCATATAACTCTTATAATTGTGGCCTATTTATTTCTGTTGTTTTGTATTGTATTTATAGTTATAAGAAAAAGAACCATTTTTTGGACTGAAAGGGAGAGCTGTTGGGGGGAAAAAAGAAATACCTTAAACTAAAAAAAAAAAAAAAAAAAATGAAGGGAAGAGGATGGGGGCTTGAGGGGGAGGAGGGTGGAAGTGTGGGACTGGAGGGGGAGTAGGAAGGGGCTTGTGATTGAGATGTAACTTGAAGAAATAAAAAATAAATTATTAAAAAAAAAGAAGCCATGGTTTTTATGAGCAACCTATACAAAACAGGGAAATGTAAGAAGAAAAGTAGATAACCTCTTAATATCTCCAAGCCTTGATTTACTCTTTTATACAAAAGAAATATGAGTTAATCAGTGCTGCTGAATTCCAGCCCAGCCATAGTTGCCAACCTTGGCCTGCTGAGATGTTTCCAATGATAGAAAGTCTCTGACAACATTGTTTTCTTTCTTTCTTTTTGTGGTTTTGTTGTAGTTGACTTTTTTTTTTTTCCTGAGACAGGGTTTCTCTGTGTTCACTTTGTAGACCAGGCTGGCCTTGAACTTACAGAGGCCCATCTGCTTCTCTAGGGCTGGATTAAAGTCATATGTCACCAAAGGGGTTGAGGAGTAAGGGGTAGGAGGTAGCAAAAGGTAAAGAATCTTTCTCCGACGCCTGATGATCTGAATTATATCCCTGGGAGCCATATGATGAAAGGAGAGATTTGATGCCTCCTACAAATTATTCTCTGACTCACCCACCCACCCACATATCCCACTACCACCATCACTACTACTGTCACCATTAAATTTAAAACTGTTATTAACTATTACAAGAATCCACATGATTTTTTAGGTAAGTAAAGATGGGTTCATTGGTATAGAAAGACTAATAGTGACAGAGATAGCTGCATCTTTGTAGAATTGATTATGTGCCAGAGTTCCAACTAAATTAATACATACATGTTTCCTCAAGTATATGATATCCAGTCTAGTCGTACCATTCTACACTCCATGAACCTTCCTACTCATTTCTATGAGGGAAGGTATTAGAATATTTTTCATTGTTGTCTTGTTTTAAATGCATTCACTTAACATGTATAGTTATTTGCCAGAATATACACCATGTGCATGTTTCATGCATGTGAGGCCAGAAGAGGCATGATCCTCTGTAGGTGGAGTTACAGACTATTGGGAGCCATGATGTGGGTGCTGGGCACTGAATCTGTATCCTCTGCAAGAACAGCAAATTCTTGTAAGCAATGAGCCATCTTTCCAGCCTCTGTTTTTGCTTTGTTTTGTTTATTTGTTGGTTGTTGTTTTTGTCTTTGACCTTTTTGTTTATGTTTTAGAAAGAAAATTCCCTTAGAAACCAGCACTGTACTTTATGATGAAGAGATATTCAATGCATGTAGTTGTCTAGAGTATAGATCTTATGGTCTGTTGTGCCAGACTGATATGCAATTCATGAGAATTTCATAGTTGGTTTGTTCTGTAGAATTATTAAAAATTATGGTATGTCAGAAGCTAGGTGCATAGAGTTCAAATCCCCAGAACCCACATAAAAACAGAATGGGAAGAACCAATCTGTACTCCTAGCTCCTCAGAAGCATAGACAGAAGATCCTTGGGGCAAGTTGGTTATCTGGACCAATCAGGGCCTACAATCTCTGAATTTGGTGAGAAACCCTCCCTCAGTAAATAAACTGGAGAGCAATGAAGGAAGACATTTGAGGTCAACCTCTGACCTACACATACATGCCCGAGCATACACGTGAACATACACACACAGACACACACATACCTTCACAACTTGTGTGTTAAGTTAATATCTATGGAAAGTACAGCTAAGGTAAGTATGAGGGTCATCTTCCAGCCTTCTTTGTGTGCATTTGCCTGGAACTACCAACAGCATAGGCACACAACAGAAGCTGGTCCTCACAAAGCATTCTATGGAATATTCTATTGAAATTTCCATCTCTTTTCTACCAAGCCTCATTGTCTATGAGTAACTCAGGTAGTTCCTTTGAAACTAGAGGAGTAAGCATGCACATGTCTCTGTCTCATGCTTCCAACGTCTCCAAGACATAGGCACCAATCATGTGGCACTTTGTAAGACTTCCTTTATTTTATTTATGTGTATACTTATGTATCTATGTGAGGGTATACATATATGACTATAGGTACACAAAATATCCAGAAGAAGGAAACAGATCTTCTAGAGTTAATTTCTGTAAGCTAAGCTGCTCATATGGGGGCTGGGAAGTAAACTCAGGACTTCTGCAAGAATAGTCCTCATTTTAACCACTGGGGCATCTCTGAAGCCTTTTTGTCTGCTCCTATAGGTCTGAATGTAATGGGTTTCTATTATTTACTAAAGAACTGAAAATGGGGACCTTTGAAATTACCTTATTCTGATTCTGAGACTGTGAAATTCAGTGAAAAAGGGGACCTTAGAAATTCCACTGCCCTGACTTTCTACCAACCCCCCATTTTCACTACTAGGAAATGACCCTCAGTAAATACCAGGAAGGACTCCAGGGTCTCCTGGAATTAACAAACAGCTACCCAACCCTGGAATTAAGACACACACCCCCCCCCCGCCCCCGCAGGCAAGCGCCCTCAGCAAACAATGGATCAAAGTTCATAGTTCCCTGTTCTCCAGGGCAAGACTCCTCCTCTGGGAAGATATTATCCAACCCCATCCCAAGGACATATAAGAACCTAGAGTTCTAGGGGATCGAGGTTCACTTCTCCCATGGGTGACCACGATTTTGGGGAGAGTAGACTATTTTATAGGGGAGCACCACAGATTAAGGGGGTGGGGGAAATTACAGGTGGGAAGTACCAGCCCAGCCTATTGTTTACCACAACCCATGGGGGAGGCGAAATACAGGTGGAATGTACCAGCCCATTAGTTAGTCAGCGGGAAACATCCTACATCTGTTTTTCTCAGGAATGAATCTAATCTTGTTTTGTTATCTACTTTGTGGTCAGCCAGTTCCTGAAACCCTGGGGGCCCGAGGCCCAATTGACCTTCATTCTTGGTTTCACCCTTTTTATGGTCAGCTAAGTTCCTGGGACCTAGCAGCTGGCCTGGCCCTACTGCCGACTTAGGGGGTCTCTTAATAATTTTTATTCCCTTCAACACCACTATGATTGTCAAAAGAATTATCTTTGGCACAGGTGCTGCTGGACATCCTGACCATGTTTGCTACATAGTTATTTTGAAGGAACTCATTACAGACCCACCTTCTTGGGTCCCTCTCTCCCCTAGCCAGATTTTGGTCTCCCAAGAACCTCAGGAACCTGTGAAACAGGCTCCACAGACCAAATGGGGCATCAATGAAGATTCTACTACAACTGACTTCCTTTTTTACTTGACCTCCCTCTGCTCTCCCTCCTACGCCTGACAATTCTCCTCCTCTTGCATAGCTGCCAGCTCCACCTGCTTCTTCCCCTACTCCTCCTCCACCTTCCTCCCCTTCAGCCTTTCTTACCCCTGAACCTACACCTCCCTGCAACCCTCTCTTTGCCTCAGAACCACCTTTGTCCAAAACCCTCCTCTCTCAGAGTCACCAAGAGAAGAAGAACCTAGAGCCAATGGGCTGGGCCTTCCGACACAGTACTGACTCTGCCACTCAGAGTGTATCATCCCCCAAATGCTGAAGGAAATCGGCATTTGCAATATTGGCACTTTGCAATGCTGATCTTTACAACTGCAAGGCCCAACACCCCCCTTTCTCCTCTAATCCTCAAGTGCTAACTAATCTCATTGAATCTATTTTTCTTTATGCATCAGCCCACTTTGGATGATTGTCAACAAGTGCTTCAGATCCTCTTCACCACTGAGGAAAGGGAAAGTATCCTCCTAGAGGCTCGCAAGAACGTTCCAGGAGAGAACGGCCCCTACTCAGAATCCCGCCATTATTGATGAGGGATTTCCTTTTAAACGTCCTGACTAGGATTTTAATAAGCCTGAAGGTAAGGAGCACCTCAAAGTTTATCACCAGGCTCTGATGGCAGGTCTCAAAGGTGCTGCTAAATGGCCCACCAATTTGACCAATGTAAGGGAGATACTTCAGGGGGCAGATGAGTCAGCCATCTTTTTAGAAAGACTCGTGGAGGCATTTAGACAATACACTCCTAAGATCCTACACTGGAAGTTCACAAGGCCACAGTAAGGCAGGATGAGAGAAAACAGAACCAAGGATGGTTCAAAACTGGGTTTAACACCTCCCCATGGTGGAACACCCTAATTTCTGCCTTGATAGGACCGATCCTTGTCTTGTTGTTCTTGTTCACTCTTGGACCCTGTATGGTAAACAGACTAATGTCCTTTATGAAGGAACACATCAATATTGTTCAAATCATGATGCTTCTACAAGAATATTGGACTTCAGAGTTAAATGAGTTCCATCCCAAACCTTGATTCTGCTTAAGTTTTTTTTTTTTTTAGCCATGAGCCTGAATCCACCTGCCTGGGATCATACAAGATTCCAGATAAGTATAACTATATAACTGCCTATTCTTAAAACTGAGGCTTTTTCTCCTGGCCTTGGGATCCCTTACTGTCCCTAATCAATTATTTTCCTGTCTCTAGCTTATGTTTGTCTCAGCAGGTTCTCACTTAGCCAAAATTACTGGATGACCCTGGACTTCCTAGAAGCTGATCAGGACCAGTCCAGGCAATATGAATACTCCCTGACTTTTGGGTGCCCTGTTGGCTGGCCTCTGACTAGTACTCCAGCCTTTTTGAGCTCTGAGGATGACCCCCCCCCCCACACACACACACACACACACACACACACACACACACACACACACACACACACACGGTCCATTGTCCCACCTAGCAGTCTGACTGAGATATTAGTTCAAGAATTTGTGGCCCTGCTGCTTCATGATTGAAGCAATTTCCCCAGGAGAAGGGGGAAATGCAAAAGGGCTCCTTTGAAATTTCACTACCCTAACTCCGAACCTGTGAAATTCAGTGAAAAGGGGACCTTTGAAATTCCACTACCCTGAACCTGTGAAATTCAGTGAAGAGGGGACTTTTGAAATTCCACTACCCTGACTCTCTACCAACCCCCCATTGTCTCTACAAGGAAATGACCCTCAGTAAGTTCCAGGAAGGATGCCAAGGTCCCCTGGAATGAACAAACAGCTACCCAACCCTGGAATTAAGAACCCCCTGGTGGGCAAGTGCCTTCAGCAAACAATGGATCAAAGTTCAAAGTTTCCTGGTCTCCAGGGCAAGACTCCTCCTCCAGGAAGCTATTATCCAACCCAATCCCAAGGAGTTATAGGAACATAGAGTTCTAGGGGGTCGAAGTTCACTTCTCCCATGGGTGAAGGGGGACACCCATGTGTGTGGGAATAAAGTTCCTCATGCTTTTGCAGCAATCCGGACTCTGTCTCTCATTGGGGGTCATACCCGGTAATGAGGCAGAAGACCCTTGAAGTGAGTCTAACACAACAATTTAAGAGGTACTTCATAATATCACAAAACTCCTATAGGTTTTGAAACTTAACTTTCACAGAATAAGCAAAAAAGATGTAAAATCAGTGCACACTGTGCCAACTCATCCAGGAACTGCTTTGATGGAATTATATCCTGACATCATCTCTCTGGCATCTGCTAATTAACAGTGAGGAAACCCATTACAATTTTTGCTGCAAGGGTGTCATTAAATATTCATCATATGAACATTGTTTTTCTATGGAAGCACCCATGAAAAAATGCCTCTTATAATCTTATATCACAGTGTCCTCATCATTTCATGAAAGGAGTTATATTATTACCATAACCACTCTACTTGGCACAGATTAAGGAAAGTTATAAATCATAAAGAATTTTCCTGTAATTATCTATCTGGTCAATGATGGAATCACTATATGTTTCCAAATGTGAAATTGCACTTTGGACAAACCTCCCATAGCTCTGTGATACTGACACACTTGAACATGTAGGGCAGCCATTTTGGTTTTTATGCCTCATGTTGCTCATCTGTAAAATATAGATGTCACCTAAAATCACTCAAATGCCTTTGTTTATTTTCATGAAGCTATTTAGATGTTAGGATGTTTAATCTTTGTGCTTTTCAGAAGTGTATGACTCAACTTATCCCCCACTGTCACCAACATTGAATTTTTCATCCCTAGTACTGAATACTTAATTATTAAATGAGGGTTTACTCCTTTAGCACACCCTGTAAGTTAAGTACTATGAATGGCTACATTTAAAACTGAAATGTAAAAGAATTACAAAGAGGAATGTAGATCTTAGGGAACAAACTGTTGATCTACATTAAGACGGTTCTAAGGAATATTTGTATTTAAGGACACTAGATGTTGCTATACATAGACACACACACACAGACACACACACATTTTTGGGTGTGGGCTGTAACATAAGTCAATAAGAAAGCAATGGGACAACTTGCTTTCTCATGGGTTCCAGCAGAAGGCTGGCCTTCAATGACATCTGTCTTCTTACTTACCTCCCTGGAAACATGGTCACATAGATCAAGGGTTCTTTCCCTCACCTTAGGCAGAAGTCAACCTAAAGCTACATAAGATAGAAGCCTGAAGTGTTCCATGTGATGAACTCACACAGCACATACACTTCCTGGCATCCTCTTTCTTTACTCTCATGAAACTATAGATGATGATCTGATGAATTTGGAGCCAAGCAAAGGAAAACTTAAAATCCCCATCTTTGGAGAAAATGCCAATTTAAATTGACAGTAATTAACACAGAAGTGCTTACTTTGCCTTTTTGATACTAATAATTCATTATTGTCTCCATCAAAAGTGATGTGATTTGTCCATGCTTTGTCCAAAATGTCTATGGTGACCTGGAAAACATAAAGCTATCTGTTTTAAAGCTACATACTATGGCGACCCCCGACATAGCAATCACCACACAAGGGGGTTCTCAGGGAAAGGTGAGTGCACTGCCTGCCCGAACCTCCAGCCTTCACTAGGAAGACAAACAGATGCAACAGGGATGATGTCTAAACATTTCCCGTTTTTAATGTTTCATTCTCTAGCTTACATACAGAACCAAATGGGGAATTTCCACATGGGTCAATCACACTAAAGATCATCCTATCACACTGCATAGCACAAGCCTGGTAACATGGTGATCATGGATTGATCACAAACTTGGAAGTCTTGCTCACCCAATCAGCTATACCCACGATCCCACGATTTGGCTTTAACTCTGCCCCAGCATCTTCCAGCAGGCACTGTCTTGGATATCTCTTACAAGTTCATTTTCTCACCAATAAGGCATTTTTCATAAGCCTCCATTCCCAGGGTCCCCAAAACATACCAGAAGAATTTAGACTTCTCCAGACCTTGGTATTTTCAGATATATTTTAAAAACTAACACAGGATTTGAGATCAAAGAGGAAGCTTCTTGAGGCCAGAACTTGGGTATATAACAATCAGGGGTCCTTTGTAAATACTAGGATAGAGTTTTCATGATTAGAACCCCATCTTGGTCTTAGAAATAAATGCTTTCCTTTTAGGTTGCCAGTGTTGTAGAAGAGATCCGTATTCATTAGAGTGCATATAAACCTACATGTATATGAGGACACTGACATGATGCGTGCATCCAACTATGGAATTATAATAGAGAGCACCCTCTAGTACTAATGAATTTCACACATGTGCTAGGCACTGTTCAAAAAATCAGTAAACACCAGAACTATCATGAGGGCTGAAAAAAAAAAAACTTCCACTGTTACAGCAATTATATTATAGTCTAAGAAAAGAGAAATAGAAATAGACATGCAGTTAGATCCTGGCTTCCCTCAAACAGCTTATATCCAGTAGCTGAAAGATGGATTCTGTTTTAGGCAATGTCCTATTGTCAAGAAGAGACACTATGACCAAGGCATATGTTTTCTCTTACAAAAGAAAACATTTAAGTGGGGACTTGCTTTAAAGTTTCAGAGGTTTAGTATATTATCATCATAATGGGGAACCTGGTGGCATGCTTGGTGCTGGAGCAGAAACTGGAGACCTTCAAGCTGAGAGTGGGGTCAGGATAGAAGAAAGGAGAGAGATGGAGTGACACACTTCCTCAAAAAGGGTCCCACTTCCTAATCTTTTAATACTTTTCACCCTTTTAAAGAATTTCACTCCAGGGTGACTAAGTATTTATATTCATGAACCTATGGTAGCCACACTCATTCAAATCATCACAGATGCCAAACAAATGATTCTGTGAAATACTACTAAGTTTCAGTAAGCATCATTAGCAAAACACCTCTGTAAAGTTGATGAGGCACATTGGAAAAGTCACAGGAGTTAGTAGGATTTAAGTAAATATGATCAGCTTCAGACAGGTTTCTCAATTTATTCATTTACTGAGTTTATCCCATTAGTTTAAGCACTTAGGGAATATATTAAAATTTTACTTACTACTCACACAGAGTTTTGTCAGTTCAGAACAATTCTGCATGAAACACATTAAGTTAACCTGGAAGCAGGTAAGTCGACAGCCTAGCTCTGCCAAGACAGGGTAGGTAAATCCTTCATAACCCCTGCTCTACAATCAATGTCTGTCAGAGAAACGGGGCCAAATGACTGAAGATCGATGCGGTAATGTATAGAGAGAAAATGGGAAATGTCCAGGCAGCCACATGTATGTCATTTCTTAGTTTGGGAAGCTGCAGGCCCTGTACTTCCTATAAAATCAGATATATTTATCCCTCTCAGGTCTCTGAGGTGGTTGAAGAACAGATAGCTAGAGTCTCATAATTTAATTGTGAGTTGTTTAGGAGTCAAGAGAGTGTTATAGATCTAAGAAGATACTTTTAAAATTGTGTTGCAAGTTAGTATGAATGTTGAGTCAGATATAGACCTTTAAATTCATGGAGATGTTTAGATAGTAGAATGTTAAAGTCAAGTACCAAATACATATGGACTGGTCATTGGGAATGTACGTTAAGCCATATAACCCTCATAACTGTGGCCTAATTACCTCTGTTGTACTGTATTGTATTTGTTATTATAAGAGAAAGAGCC
>CAJQZJ010004687.1:12656079-12681986 GCA_907164525.1 Lophiomys imhausi | reverse complement strand
CCAATGACCAGTCCATATGTATTTGGACTGGTCATTGGGAATGTACGTTAAGCCATATAACCCTCATAACTGTGGCCTAATTACCTCTGTTGTACTGTATTGTATTTGTTATTATAAGAGAAAGAGCCATTTGTTGGACTGAAAGGGGAAACTGTAGGGGGAAATAAGATATACCTTAAACTTAAACTTAAAAGAAAAAAAAAAGGGAAGAGGATGGGGGGTTGAGGGTGGGAGGGTGGGACTGGAGGGGGAATAGGGAGGGGACTGCAATTGAGATGTAACTTGAAGCAATAAAAAATAAAGGAAAAAAATTCAAAAAAAATGTAAAAGAATGTAGTTAAGGAGGAAAGACAATATAATAGCATCTTGCTGAGTGAAACTGAATAACACACAATATGATTGGACCCACAGAGTATATTCTTTAATGAAGGATAGCAAAGGAGAAGGACATAACAAATCTACTTTCAGATTGCTCTGCTGTTTCCCCAATTTGTTGTAGGTATATATCTATATCTATCTCTATCACTATCTCCTTCTCCCTTCCCTCTCCCTCTCCCTCTCCATCTCTATCATCTATCATCTATCTATATCTATTATCTATCTATCTATCTATCTATCTATCTATCCTGTTGGATTGGATATGACAAAGTTGAGGGAATAAAATAGAAAGCATACTTTAGTTATAAAAATTAGAATCAAGTTATATCATCATCAATCAATCTGAATCACCCAACATTAATTCCTATTTTCTCTCCTACCAGTACAACATGAATAATTGAAGCATCTGTGTTATGCTTACTTTATTAATTTATTTGAAGAATATGTTTATAGGCAAGTTACTCCTCCATATTACTTAACGGTGTTTAGTTTTAGCAAATAAAATGGAATTTTATAAACTTAGTTGAAATTGAAAGCCATATTAAAAAGTATGAAAGTCAATGCTTTCAAAAAGTTAAGAAGAAAATTATCAATATTTTACTAACAATACCTTCTTAAAGGCAGAACACATGAATAAAATTCCTCTAGCTTAGTCCTTTCTGAGAAAGATGGTAAATCATGAGAGGTAGAACAATTATTTTACATTGTTAGGAATTATCTTGAATAACAGCTGGCTGTAGAATTTGATTATGCAAAGTCAGATGGGTGGACATGTCAAGATGATGGATCTTTAAATTAGAATACAAATGCAGACTAAGAAAACAATAACACATGAAACAAATAGTAAAGAAAAAAGACATAGCAGTACATTTTCTACTATGCCTGGATTAATTACAAATAAATCCTTCCTATTACAAAATTACAAAGCTGGCATGGTGGTACATTCCAGTATTCCCAACACATGAGAATCAGAGACAGAAGGATTACAAGTTCAAGACTAGCTTGGATAAATATCAAGTTTATGGCTGGTCTGGACTACATGAGACCCTGTCTCAACAAACAAACACAGTCAAGGAGTCTTACCAAAGTACTCTAATATTAGTTCCAGACTCTCCTGAATTTTCAAACATTAAGCCAAGTGAGGAATTTCAAGTTTCTAAGTTACTAATTTTAATATATTCATTAGTATCATCAAAGTAGATGTTTTAGTATTATAATCTTGCAATGAGTTTAGTAACAGGAAAGAATAATCAAGTCCAGAACTCTGTACATCTTCCACAGTTCTTTCTGTAAAGTGACTATTGCATTATTCATGTCTTATAGATCCAGTAAGCCTATGATCTTTACTTCAACATTGTCTGTGTTAATGTTCTAAGCCAGTGGCACTGGGCAAGCTAAAGCAAAGAAAAAGAAAAGGTAACTTTTATTTTCCATAATAAAAGTAAACCATAAAATTGATCACAAAGGAAATCCACAGTGCTCAGACTCTAAATTATCATGTATGCCTCCCTTATCTATTTTTCTTAAAAGTTTTAATACATTTTGGTATCAAATTTGAGAAGCATTTAGCAAAAATTTTATCGTCATTGCCCAGTCAGTATAATAGGGAATATACTATATGATAAATTTAGAATGACACAAAGGCTAAGCAATATCCTTTTTTTCTCTGTTTAACAGCTCTGGCTTTAGACTCCCTTTGTAGACAAGGCTGGCCTCGAATGAATTCACCTGCCTCTGTCTCCAGAGTGTTGAGATTAAAAGTGTGTGTCATCACACCCAGATTAAGCAATTTCCTTTTAAATTCCCCAGTTACATTAAACAAATTAATAATGTGGTTAGATTACATTCATGTTTCATCATTTTGACATTTTTTAGGACACAATAAATCAGTTTGTCATATTGCATATAAATAACTCTTTTTAAATTTGAAACTTTTCTTCAGTACAGTCTGCAGTTTAAAGTCACTGTTTAGGTCTACTTTGTTATTTTTTTGGATCATGAACTTTTTCTTTTAGATTTTATTTCATACCAACATAAAAACTGTCACATAGGAGAAATGGAATTTAAACTGTGAGTCCAGAAAATGAACTTATGCACACAAAGCAGAATAACATGTCTATTAGTTTATGATTTTAATGGGAGAAAATTATGGATTTTGCTGAAAGTCCAACTGTGTAATCAAAATCTTCTCTTAAAGTCAAAGCTAATTTTCATGCAAATAGAAAATCACAACCACATATGCACATGTACAGACTAGAATCATAGGAAGAGTCTCTTTATCCACTTACTTAATAAATATCAATCAAGAATCCAGGGTGTAGGAAACACAGCAACTAAAATGATGCTGAGAAACCCACACTTGCCTCCTGGACTTGGAGAAAGAAATGGTTTAGAAATATCATTATTTTCTAAAACAAACTAATGCCAACAAAACATACAAACAACTAAGAAGTGTCAGCTAAAATGTGTGAATGCCACCGTGCTGTGTCACTCATTTGAGACTCACTACTGTCCTATATGTAGCTTCATTACCATCCCATTTCTACAGTTGAAGAGGTACAGCTGTAAGCCCCATACACTCACTGCAGGACCCTCTTCCACAGCCTCCGTAGGGTAAGGGTTTTAGCCCATATTTTCCAAGTAAATTACAAAGTATATTAAAAAATTTAAGAGGGCAGAGGTAGAGAGATGACTCACTAACAATTAAGATATCTTCCTGCTCTGTCATGAGTACTGGGCTTGTAATTATATCAACCAAGTTGGGTTGCACAAAGCCTTGTAACATGAGCAGCAAGGGATCCAAAATCCTCTTCTGGCCTCTACATGCATCCCCTCATATACATACACATGGAGTGCATACACTTGCACTGATGAAAAACAAAGATAGAAATTAAAAATAATAAATATTTAAAGAACACATGATATTCAAATAGCTCACCAGTCTCCTGCCTTCTGATTTTCTTCTCCAACTCTCTCTCCACAAAGCCTAGATACTATATTATGATTTTTTCTCATGGGGTCATGGGAGTGGAGAACTACCTCTTCTTAAGGAGGGAATACAATTTTAAGAAACTTCTAATTATTTCCACAAATCTGAAACTCTTAAACAAATTTAAAATTTAGTTCCAGTGTATTCCCCTGCACTTTCATATCCATGTCTGTTACTGAACACATCTCCAAACATTGCAAATAGTCAATGAAAAGAAATTTGGCAATAAAAATAAAATAACAATGGTTGTTACATTAAACTGTGCACACATTGACAGACAGATTTAAGCTAATAATTCTGAACAAAGAATGAAATAAAGGATATATAACATCAGGATTTCAGATTTCAGCATGCCATACTTAATTGGGAGGCATTTCTCAAGGCTCCAATAGTAATGAGGTCATTGGCCTCTGATACTGGAGTCTTCATGGCTCCTATCCTCAGCTCTGAGACTGTGGCAGGCTAACACTAACTCACTACCTTGCAAGGACCATGACACCTAGAATACTGCACTCCTTCTGGCATTTTCCAAGAAGAGACAAGTTGGTTTTCTAAAGAAAGATAAATTTTAGTAATCCTTTACTTAAATTCTTTAGTTATCTAGGCATTATAATCATCAGATGTCTTGAAGAAATCACAGTGAAACATAAATGTCCTTGAACTTGACCAAAATTGACTCAATGGTAATCATATTTTAATCTTTTACTTTTAGAAATTTTCTTAGTTACTGAAACAAAAACTATTCACTAATAGAACACTGTAAGGAAATGTCCATTCTGATAAACAGACAGACAGAAATACAAACACACACACACACACACCCGCGAGTTGGGTAGGGGGAACAACTTCCAAAAATGTCATTTGTATTTCATCAAAGTTAATTACGAATCTGTGACTTTTTTTTGTTTTTGTCTTTTGGTTTGTTTTTTTGTTTTTTCGAGATAAGGTTTCTCTGTGTATCCTTGGCTGTCCAGGACTCACTTCTTTGTAGATCAGGCTAGGCTTGAACTCACAGAGATCTACCTGCCTTTACCTCCCAAGTGTGAGGATTAAAGGCATGTGCCACCACACCTGGAGAATCTGTGACATTTTAAAATATCAGAACCGGAATAGTAATATAAGCATATACAATATATCATATTATATTATATATAATATGTAATAAGTGTATATAGTATATTGCCTGGCTTATATATAAATATCATGACACTTTCATATAAGGGAGTTCAATATGTAAAGATTTGACTAACTGTGGGAGTCAGAGACATCTAGGAAGAATCTCCATGCCTATAGGATTATAAACATAAGAATAAGCTTACCATACCTACATATGCTACACTTCTTCCAGGATTTTATTTAATTCATTTTTCTAAAATATATATTATCTTCTCCAGTACTTGACATATAATTCACTTATTTACATATTTTCTGTCTCTTTCTCCTAATGTTCAAGCAGCAGGAAGACTTTTTTCTCTAGATCCTCGGAGCAATAGCAGCATGTGACTCATACTAGGTAATCAGTATTCAACAAATTAACTGATAAATATGCTAAATAAATGGATATCCTAATTGAATTTTACAAAACTAAGAGACCACTAAAATATTGTATGATGCTTTATAAATTAAAGTATCATGAGACTTTCAAATCCTAATATCACTAATTATTCTTCCAAACTATTTTTTTATATGACAGTTCAAAATTCCATTTTATCAATCCAGTATAATGTAAGGATTTCTTCATGGATAAACAGTTGGCCTTTGCTTAGAGTTTTGATATAAATGATTCTGTCTTGGATATACACAGAACCTCAGATGGTCTCAGTATTATTAACACAGTATTTTTTAAAGAACTTCTTTACTTACTATTTATGCACAAAAACAACTGAGCCACAAACATGGTGTGCTTTAGTAAAAAATAATTATTTACATATACACACACACATATATATGTATATATAATTGTAGATCTTTATTTTAAGAATGACTGTTGCCTCGTTCCATTAATGAGAACAGTCGTCAAAGACACAGCTTTACTATGACACATGGTGAAAAGACACTTGAAGGATTTTAATTTATTATTCTTCCTCCCCAGTAGTTTCAAGTAGATTAAAACCCAAACTGTGAGCTTCAAATGGTCTTGGAATTTAACTTAGAATGTTGTTTTGCTTCATTAATTTTTTTTAGCTTTTTAAGTCTTTGGGAATTAAACTTGAAATGTACTGTGTAGTCAGAAAGTTGTGATCTTGTACTTCCCAATTTTTCTGTTCAGCTTAGAAATTCAAAGTGCTACTTTACATGGAACTCTAACAGGACACAAACACACACACACACACACACACACACACACACACACACACACACGCACGCACACACACAGTAGCTGCTGGACACTGAACTGAGGTCCTCTGAAAGAGAAGTGAGTCTTAACTGCTGAGCCATCTCTCCAGCCCTTTTTCTTCAGACTGCTTTTTAATAATATAGTAATATTTTCCATGCAGTAAAATGTATTGCCCTTAGATGTTAGGTAGTTACAATTGGGAACTACCAACTAAATTACTGTAGGATGCTCTTTGCCTTTTGGCTGTGCTTTGAGACACCATAATGTCACCTACTAGGAAGCACATCTGAATGAATGGAATGGGATGAAACTCTCACAAAGAATGCCTCCATCTTCCCACAAGCACTGAGAAGAGGAATCCTCCCAGAAAGGTAAGAGTTCTTTGGGACAAAGGTTGAAGTATTTTGTCTTTTGTTGACCTCTCGATGAGAGTATAGACCAGGGCTGCATGTGAGCAAATATCTTTGTGGAAAGTTGGGGATGCATGCAGAAATACCTGCTTGATACTGTTATGTCATTCAATGATAAGGAGGTTTAGTATAGATCAGAAAGTGACAGAACTTCTCTGTAAAGGTCAAACAGTAAAAATGTTAGTCTAGGGGAAAAAAAAAGAAGCAACTGATAAAGAAGAAGCGACAAGGAGAAGGGATAGGAGGCAGAAGGAAGAGAAGAAGGGAGTAAGGGAACAAAAAAAATTATAGCTACTATTTTTGTTCTTCTCACTGAGATCTCCATGATCATGTCTGTCTGCTGTACAGTCACCCTGTACTGTCAATCAAATTGTTCTTCCTTGTTTGTCAATCACTAATTATCTCTCCTTTTTCTCCATGAGCACATACTACTTCTGCCCCGTGAGTGCACAATGTAAAGTGATCATCATGTCATCACCAAGAGAAAATTACCTCTCCTTTAGATACATTCTATGCTAATGTATGACACATTTTCAAGTTAATAACCTTAAGGTATTTTTGTAAGCCCCATTTGTTCATCAGCAGTCATTAGTGATGAGAAAACAGAGACTCCCAATCATAGCATCAGTTGAATTAGTAACCTGACAGACATTACAACCAATGTCCACAGAGGGTCATTCACAATAGTCTGCAAGTAGAAGTGGTCTGTTTGTTGATAGATAAATATGGCATTAACAAAAAAGGGTATATTATTTACCTATGATGACTGTGTTATATGTAATACTAAGGACATTGTGTAAAGTAAGCTAGGTTGAACATAATGGGAGAAATGTTGTATGCCTTAGGAGCTACCTAGAGTGATCATATTTGTAGAGATACATAACAGAATATTTTAATTTAAATACTTATATTTATTAATACTTAAGAAACACCTATAAAATACCTAAATTCTATAACCTAAAACCTATAATCTAAAATCTACAATCTATCTAAGAACACCCTAATACCTAAGAACACTCTAATACCTATCTAAATACACTTAACTAACACTATTCTAACTTTCTTAAAAGAATATTAATATTCTTAGTGCAGGTCTGTGCAGGATGGCTTGGTTGTATGGCAATCCTAACAGGTAGTCCCTTTCAAAGCTTAGTGTCCATTTGGACCTTTGCCAGTTCATATGACCAGTTTTATCAGAGCTAATTTCAACCACTAAATTGTGGCCAGTTTATGAGGCAACTGTATTTTAATCACCAAACTTGAACTAGGCTTCTTCCATCAGCTGAAACTCGTTCCTATAGTCTCCTTGACCTGTGTAGACCTAACAGCCTAAAGCTTCTCCACACAGCTTCAGAGTGGCTTCCGTACTCTGCCTGCTTTGGTGTCAGCTTTAATAGGTTGAATTACAACTAAGGGTCTTTCTCAAGCTAATTTGAAATGAAAAGTATTTTTCTCTTGGACTCCACCTTTCAATTATGACCAATATGGCATACCTTGCTGTGTACTTCTCTAATTTATATTTCACACTATCTCATGATAATTGGTGGTCTTGAGAGTCCACAAGATTTCTTGCAATTTCCAGTGGTCCTGTTTTTTCTTGTGGCAACCAACATTATCTGCATGGCTTGAGTTGTTTCTTAACAACACCCCTTCAACAGAGCATATTGTCCAGCAACAACTGGGCTTTGTCCATTTTAGCAAGCAAAAGGGATGCCAAGCTTTCCTTATGTGCTGCCAGATGTTAATCTAAAATGCCTACTAATTTCACTATACAGGACTAACTTCTACCACAGAGGTAGAAAGTAGATAAATGGTGCCATAGCCAGGAATGGGAAAGTTGATTCACAGGCATAGAGTGTGCATCTGGGAAGACTAGAACATTCTGGATTCAATTCAAATGGTGGTAATGAATGAGCAGAAGAGTAAATGTTCTCACTGCCACTGAGCTTTATGCTGAATCATGGCCAAATGCTAAATTTTATAATTTGCATATTTTACCATAATAAAAAAGGAAGCATAGAAAATGCACTTGATTTTTAAAATACAGTGTTTTGAATTTAAGAGATTTTTTTCCATCATACTTCATAAATTAATATGAAAAAGTAGAGAAAGGAGAAGGAATGTATGCTCATGTGAGGGCCATGCTTCCCATTTAAAAACAGGACACCAGTGCTCAATATCAGTGCCCAGTTACTGACCAACTAAGCATTAGCCCCAGGAAACACTTCCAACATGGCAGAAAGGTCTACCAGATGATACTAGTTTAGAGCCAAGTCTACAGTAGTAACTTCTGTGGCTGAACAATCAAGAAACATGGTTTCTGAGGATCCTGTCCAAAGTTTCTTGGAACCACACATTAATTAAATATAATTAAATTATAGGCTTAGCTGCCAGGAAAGAAGGTAAATTTCCTATGTAGTCCTATAGACTAAAATTTGCCTGACATCACAAATAAATGCACATTCTGAGATCAGTAGGTCTGACTTCTGTGACTGGCAGTTTCAGAGGGTTTTGATCAGTACTTATGTGAAGGCCAGTGCCGTGCCTGGCCTACAGTCTTACATGACAAATGGTACTCAAAACTGTTGGCTTCCTTGATTATCACTCCCTATACATTGCTTGTAAATATAAAAAATAAAACAGAGTGTCTGAGAAGAAACAAAACACTGCATTTAAAAATGACAAAACTAAGTCAGAAAATAAGCAGTCACCTTAGGTGTACACCCACAGATGACTAGATGAAAGAAAATGTGGCTTGTATAAACTATAGTATACAAAGATAAAGGCTGAAATGTTGTCAGTAAGAAAATGGACTGAACAAGAGATCATCATATTAAGCAAAATAAGCCAGATTTAGAAATTCAGAAAGACAAATATATTTTTCCTAATATGTAGGATCTGAAAAAAAATAGAAACAAGGTAAAAGGAGCAGGCTAGCATGGATGTTAACATGGAAGGGAAAAGAGGGAGAGAGGTAAGCAAGAACAACACTGGTGAATATAAATGCATGGATGGGCATTAAACACTTGTATATAAAACCCACACTTTGCACAATTAATATATGTTAATTTAAATAGAAGAAAACCACAATGTCTTTTGTATCTGAAGTCAGAAAACTCAAGTATGTTTAGTCCAGTTGTCTCTGAAAACTGTGTCCCCATCTGGAGCTGTGTGCTGATGGAGGTGTGGAGTGTGGATGGACATGTGTATAGATGAATACATGCATGAAAGTGTGTATCCCTTCAGCTCCTTGCCCTGCCACAGTCTCAGAGCTGGCAACAGTGGTGCTGTCAAATTCACATCCATCAGTTGGCAGTTGTCCAAATCAAATTGCAGCCAAGGATCTTAGAGTTAGTGGGAAAACAAGCAGCTGTTGAGGGGGAGGTGATGCGAGTTGCTGAGTACAGTGGGAGCTGGGCACAGGATGTTAAGATGCCCAGGAATGGGTGGCCAGAGAGACTCCTCGTCCACATACTTGTGTAATCCCCTCAACCCCAATCTCACATTTGGTCTGGAACTCTCCTGACAGTGGGACTTCAACTGCATTGGAATTAATGGAGAAGAAAGTGACAAAAGGTTTTACTGTTCAAGTACAACTCCATTTTCAGGGTGATAATGATGCTGAGGAACAAAGTGTAACTCTGTAAGTCACCCACTGGCCAACCTGGGAGATTGAAATTGGGGGCACATGTGAAAGAAACAGGACTGTTGGATTATCAAGTTGATCCCTGCCTACTAGTTAATAGCTGGATTCTGGAGTAGCTGGAGTTCGATGGATTCTATCCACCTCAGGTCAGTCACACTCTTTAAATGTCACTTAGGTCACAAACCACCAGTCCCTCAGCTGAGATGAGAGGCAGAGGTAAAATGCATTCCTTCCGGCTATCTTTTAGTTTCACTCTTATGTCAAGCTCACAATTGCTGGGATCTGCTTTTATTTAGCTTTCAGAGGATCAACCATGCTCAGCACAGTGAGGCAAACTGTGTACCACAAATAATAAGAAATGTTGTCCTATGTTCAAAGTGACCCTGACCCACTCAATGAGACGATCTCAAAATGAAAATCAAAATAAAATAACAAAATAATAAAGAGGTCTGGGATTCTAGTTCAGTGGTGTAGTGCTATGTATCAAGTATGAAAACCTGGGTTCTATTCTCTTCTGATCCCCAAAGGAAAAACCAGGCAAGGTCTTAACTATTTTAGTTGATGAAAATGTTTCCTTTAGAGCTCAATATGGATAAACATTCAAGCTTCTCTTCTACGTCAAAAGAGTATTCATTCGAAGATGAGACTTTAAATGAGTTTCCAAAGGATATTTCTGGGTATCAAAGATGGATCAGCAATTCAACTGCTTGTTGTCCAATCAAGAAGACCTAATATTCAGTCTCTAAAACCCACATAAATATTGGGTGTGCATGGCTGCCACCCTGTAATTCCAGCCTAGGAAGGTGATGAATGAATATTGAAGCAAGCAGACTAATGAGATTGCCATATATACAAGCTCTGGGGTTGATTGAGAGACCCTTCGCACATATGCAAACAGTAATATGCACAAAAATATACTACACACACACACACACACACACACACACACACACACACACACACACACACCAAAACACATGAAAAGGGAAAAAGGGCTCTCTAGGGTGTTCAGAACTCATTTGGAGGAACTGAGAAGAAATGAGAATAGTAGCTAAGGCCACCACATTGAGGAATTTTTGTAGGTTTTAGTTTCAGAGACAGCAGATTACTATATAGGCCATTGTGATTTCAAATTAGCAACACTCCTGAATCAGGCTTCCAAATATTGGGATAATACTCATGACCAATATGCTTGGGTTCAAATAACTTTCATTAAGAATGAGGAAGGGTACATAATTTTCAGGTTCAAAAAAGAGACTACAAAAGCCAGTAATGATTTGGGGCATTAAGAAAATGGTGGCACATGCCTTTAATCCCAGCACTTGGGAGGCAGATGCAGGTAGATCTTTGTGAGTTCAAGGCTAGCCTGGTCTACAAAGTGAGTCCAAAACAGCCAAAGATACACAGAGCAACCCTGTCTTGAAAAACCAAAAAAAAAAAAAAGAACAAAAGAGGAAAATGCCAGTAGCTCTTATCTACCTGCCATTATACTTGCTCATTGTTATGGTTGAACATGAACTACCCCTCACATACTGTGTGTTGAATAGCCTCCCAAGTTGATGACACTATTTGTGAGGGACGGTTCTGGAAACTTCAAAAATGAGCCATTGAGAATGTCTTTGAAGGATAGTCCTGATGTCTGGTATCTTTTTCAGTTTCTGCCTCCCATCTAAGATGACATGACACTGTGCACTCCTGCCACCATGATGCCATGCCCAAATGTGTGGTTCCAAGAAACTTTGGACAGGATCCTCAGAAACCATGTTATAGAAACCACGATTGGTAAACTATGGAATGAACTGGAGTCGATAAACAGCTTGCTACTGTGCTCCTTACTGTTATCCTCACTCTATAGATGAAGAACTAGATGCTAAGGAAGGTGAAGGAGCTATGCTTGGCTGTGATCCAAGGTATTCATGTCAAAAGATAAGCTACAAATTTGAAAGGGCAGTCACAGGTCACAGATAATTTTTAGTAGATATCGCCATGAATGTGTTTAATAAAGATTGAGTGCTAAGGTGCCAACCACTTTTTTCAGAGTGAGCTCAGAAAATATGTCAAACCTACAGAAAATTTTGTGTGAGGGTTAGCTATTATTGTCAACTTGACAAGACCTAGAATCACCTGGCAAGAGGGTCTCAAGGAGGGATGGTCCAAATTAAGTTGCTTTGTGGATATGTCAATGGGAGATTGTCTTAATTAATTGATGGGGGAAGACTCAGCCCATTGTGGGTGGCATCATTCCCCAAGTGGGGAGACATCTACTGTTTAAGAGTAAAGAAATTTAGCTAAGTGAAAGTAAGTGAGCATGCATGCATTTATTTCTTATACTTGACTGTAGATGTGATGAGTGAGACCAACCATTTCAAGTATCTGCCATTGTGACTTCCCCAAATGATGGACTGTCGCCTAAGCTGTATTGTGTTTACATTATTTCATCACAACATCAGAAATGAAATTGGAATATGCAATAAACTTTGACAATCTTTGTTTTCCCACTTAGTTCAGAGAGAATTAATAATAAGACAAGTTTTCTTCTCTTCTGTCTCATCAGGCCTATACAGTCTCTTCACTTCTTTCCTGACACCCCTTGAGAATGTATTGAAATTGACTTCACAGCCCACAGCTTCAAGACAGTGGATCTCTCCGAAAGCAATGCAAATTATTAAATCATTATGTGTCATGGTGGATGTATCTGCTTCCCTGCTCACTGGACTCCCCAAGGCTCACTGGAATCAAGGTTGGACAGAATTGAGGGCCACTACAAAGCAATTCTGTATCCTGCCACTTATAATATGTTACCAGTGACTTTCTTAATTAGTAATCAATTTCTTAATGAAATGCATATTTTTTCTTGTTTCTAAGTAAAACACATGCCAAGGAAGCAGCAGACATGAAAAGTTATATTATTTTTAATATTATATTTAAAGAATAATCACTCACAAATTGTTCTTTGTACAGATCAAGATAGAAAGAAAGGAGAAATAGTAAACATGTTTTAAGTTTCCATTTTCTATACACCTTAATAATCACTGGAGCGAAGAACAATTTCCAATTAAGGTCTGTATTCTTGTGTAAGAATATCATGATTCTTCAGGAAAATATGTGCTAATAAGAACTCAGCATATCTGATGTATATTAGAAGATAACAAAAAAATTGGAAAGGACCTACCAAGAAGCAACAAGGGAAAAGTCATCACCGTTGCCTGCATGTCAACCCAGATAAAGGCAGTGTCAGTGAGCTTGAAGTATTCCAAGAATGAGATGAAAACTAGAGTGACATCTAACCTAATCTAAAAATAACCTATGAGGCATGAAGCCATACTATATTCACAGTAGAGATAAGGAAACTGAGGCATAGACAGAAAGGACCTTTTTGAACATTGTGTATCTGGTAAGTGGTGAATCTAGACTATGGGTGAAATACTGGCTCACAAATGCATTGCTTTTTAGTCTTACTAACCAATGTGCAATTTTGCAGACACACCACAGCTTTTCATGTATCTTAGAAGTGCAGAATCTGAGCTAAAAGCATATCAACCATTGGAAGTACTTCTAAATGAAATGAGAATATAAATAGAAACAGCATATGTGGCATTGCACATTTATAACTTAAAAGGATCTGCACATGCCATAAAAGTGTTGCACATTAAGAAATTATTTAAACTATGGAAAGCATAAAGAGAGATAGATTCTTACCTACACAATTAATTCCATGAGTGAAAGAAACAGACGTTCAGATAATAGAAAAACAAAACCATTATTTTAGAAATTTGTAAGTGTTGACAGATAATATCTAACTATTTGTGGGAAAGACAAGGGTACTCTTGAAGAAAGTCAGGTTGCAAGGGTGAAGAGCACATATGGAGGGATGGGAAGATGAGTGGAATTGGGGTACATGATGTGAAATTCACAAAGAATCAATAAAAAGTTTCAAATATTGGGTGGGAGTGATTTCTGTCTGTACTGCTCAGTAGATGACATCATGGAAATTTTCTGATCAACCCAGGAAAGCATATCCAGACATATCTCATCATAAGTGAAATCAACTGTCTTTTTTGAGGACATGTAGGAAACACAAGCCACTTCATAGTAATTCTTTCAATCATAAGATATTTAGAGATCTGACCTTTTCAATTCAAAGTTGAATGCAAAACTGAATAGAGGTCATTTAACATGTATACAAGTCAGCCTGAAATCTTTAAATTACATTGAATTTGGTGGAATTATTCAAAGATATGAGAGGCAGACATCCAGGAGAAATAGAGTTTCAAAGACTGAAGGCACGGGAAAGATGGTGTGAGAAAATTTATACACACACACACACACACACACACACACACACACACACACTTCCATAGGTCCATGGAAATTGCATATTAGATTTAATAATTTTTGTTACTTAAAATCCCTAGAATGCTTTCAAGAATTGAAACAGTGGAGTATTCTCTTTGCCTCTGTGATAAATGTGTTTTCAGGATTTCTCAGTCTCTCTCACCCTCACTATAATTTACTTCATAACTAGTTTAATATAGGTCACATGGCACAGCAAAAAAAGAAACAGCTCCATCCACTTATATTTTTTTATAATTACTCATCCAGCATAGTTTTAAAACATGAATTTTAATAAAAAAAAATTTCCCCAAAGCTACTAAGCATCAGAGTAGGATATGTAATTTCAGCTGACTTACAAGTATCTGATGCTTTCACATACCTCTGAAGGTAGCATGGACACTCTCATTCTACACACCCAGCTATCAGATCCTCAGTGGTTTCCAGTGAAGCTGGAAACTGACTTAGCTGAAATTCAAGAGCATGTGTAACTCAAGGAATTAGGACTTTGCTCCTCATATTGGAACTTCAAATAGTGTCTGAGAAGTATGTCTACCATTGAGTTACTTGTATACCATGTGTAGTGGCATTGAAAAAATCTGAAACCAAATGAGACTGCTTTGATTTTCACTGGGCACTTTAACTTTTCAATTTTTACTTTTGCTGGAAACATGTTTTTCAGATTGTTAAAATTATCATTATAATTTAAGGTCCTTGAAAAAAAAGGGATGAAAAGCTACACATACAAAATCATATCTCTTTTACATTGTGAATCATGTTATTTGCATTCAGCTAAAATTGAATATATTATTCAGATTCTGTATAACATAATGGTGATTACTAAATATACTATTCTGTTTGGCCAGTATGCAGGAATGCTTAGATTTTTTATTTCTGCTCTGAGAATAGTGGGATGGGGGAACTCCTGAAACACACTGATAAACTATTTATGACAGTGGCATATACATAGCAGGTTAAACATACAGTCAAATCCAGTCAATCAGATTTAAGTCAGACTTGGACTTCTTAATCTCAATCAATTCTATGATAGATGTATTATAATCAGCTGGATGATCATTGCTTCAAAAATTAAAATTTTCCTATGAGTCTGAGTTATCTAAAAACTATAACAGTTCATTGAAACACAAATGCCTTTCATAGAAATTTAACTATCAACTTGACATTTTGAATTTTCTGCCTGGATCAACTTCATTTAAAGATGTAGAAATAAAGTTGATCATTTTTGAGAAATAACAAAAGGGCAGGTTTTGAATGATGATAATAAATTTCTGGAGACTCTAAAATGCCATGGCGACTACAATATGAGATAAGGCCAACGATGGTCAGTCAGGCTCTGTGGAACCAAAAGTCAGGCCAAAGCAGGAATTTACTAGATCCTTCAGTTTCACTGAATGCACGTGGTTAAATGGCAACATCTTTGATAAGCAAACTATAATTCTGTTTCAAGAGTGGAGTGCCAAATATGGTCATGATGTTTTCTTTTTCTTTTGCTTTAAGGTTTTTATTTATTATTATGATTTTATTTATTATGTATACAGTGTTCTATTTGCCTGTATTACTGCAGGCCAGAAGAGGGCACCAGATCTCATTCTAGATGGTTGTGACTCACCTTGTTGTTGCTGGGAATTGAACTCAGGATCTCTAAAAGATCAGCCAGTGCTCTTCACCTTTGAGCCATCACTCCAGCCCAAAACCATCTCTCCAGGCCCCTCAAGATGTTTTCTAACTGGTGATGCAATAAGTTCCAAATAGCAGGTCATGGGAATCAGTGAATGAATTAACCTTTCCACTGGGTGTGAAAGAATACAGGTCTATGACATTGAGAGCTGAGCATGCTGCAGATCTTACCAAAGTGTGTCCGAAGATGTCACATCTAAGTATTTATTAGACAGTCACTAAATATATTCTATTGTAGGTGGCACATAAGTGCTATAGTATTCTCCTGAAGATATTTCCGCTGATAAAATTGAAGAGCTTTTTTTTAAATACAAAAGTGTATATATAACATACAAAATAATCATGAATTACAATTTATGTAAGCATTGACATCTCTTCATATTTTTTCAGATATTTTTTCTTCAAAACAAAATTGGAAGATTATAGAATGTTAAGATTTCTATTGTTCCTCTTCTACAATCCTATACTCTTCCCAGCACCCTTTAAAAACACTTGCCTGTAAGCAGGGAATTCATGTGGCTTTCTAGGCCATATTGCTACATAATGTAAATCTCTGTCTCTCTCAATGTTTCTGTCTCTATCTGTTTTGTCTCTTTGGTCACCTACACAAGACTTACAAATGATAGAAGTTGACATTTGAACAGGGATGGGGGAGTCTCACAAGCCCTGAGCCCTCAATAAAGAGATACAGGAAATTACGTGGTTCTGAGAGAGGAAGAATAAGTTTTTTTTTTCCAGAGAGGAGCCCCCAAATAGGTTCTCTAATGTCAAGTGGTCAATCCTACTCACATATACCACATATACGTATGAGCAACACGAAATAGACTCACTAGGTGGTACATATGCATGTGTGTATATATATATTTGAGAGGAAGTTGGGGTTGGGGACTAGGAAATGGTTAGAGGGAGAGAGTAGGGTGGAAATGATGTAATACAGTAATCTGTAAGAAATCAAGGAAGCCCTGAGTTAGGGAAGTTCTGGGTGAATATGTATTTATTGTGAACATAGGCCTGGCTGTATCAAGGATTCCAGTGCTTTAGTCTCTAGAAGTGGCAAAGCCTGACCCATGTGAGGCTGAAGAGGTAATGGTAAGGCTTTCCTTGGTGGGTTGTGGAGGGGTCCCATTATGAGTGCTTATGAACAATTAATTGGTCTGTGTGCACAAAGACTAGCAACTGTGGCTTCCGCCTCCTGCATGTTTATAGTCTAAGACTGCTGAAGACTGCTCACCTACAGAGATCACCTACCAAGATTAGCTAACCTCTTTGCCATAGATAAAAACAGGCTGAGGTTCGAGGTTGCCAACAGTAGTGGGTGCCCTCATCAGAGGTAGCAGGCCCCATCTGATCCTATCTTCCCTGTGTTTGTATCTGTCCTTTCTTCATGCTCTTGGGGCCTTCATTCAGTGTTTCATGACTGAAGTAGAATTCACAGTAGTAGTCATCATGTATGCAGTTCTCAAAAAGAGAAAGAAAGAAAATGTTTTTTAAAATGTTGAAAAATCTGAATTTTACCATTTAGATATCTTATAAAAACTGTCAAAGTAGCATGTATATTAGAGAAGTATACATTACAATTCAGCAATTATTACATCTATTTCCAGAATACCCTAAAAATAATGAAACATGTTCAACTTGGGATGGGGGTGTTCAGTAGTAGTTTCCTCATAAAGCACAGTATACAGAGACCACTGATCTGAATATGTGATTTCATGTAGGCAGAAAGTACCAGATAGACCAGAGATCTTCTCCATCTCAAGTGTCAACAAAAGAAAACAAAAACAAAAAACAAAGCTATTGCTTTCCAGGTAGATGCGCTGGATAATTTCTGTCAGCTTGACACAAGCTAGAGTCATCTGGGAGAAGGAAATCACAACTGAGACACTGCTTCCATTGGATGGTCTATATGCTATAATCAAGAACATTTTCTTGATTAATGGTTGATAGGGGAGGGCTCACCCCTGGGAAGGTAGCCCTGGTTAAATAAAAAAGCAGGAAGAGGAAGCCATAGGGAGACCAAGTTAGTAAGGAGCATTCTTGCATGGTCTTACCTTCAGTTTCTGTTTCAAGTTCCTGAAATAAATCCTTTGTTCTTTAACTTTCTTTTGTTCAGGCTATCACACCAGTAAAAAGCAGGTAATACAGTGCCAAAGTCACAAAAATGTTTGGGCAGAAATTATGCAAAGATATTCTAAAGAGCTTTGAACATTTTGGTAAAAGTAATTATATGCCTGCACAGTTTCCTATACAAAAATTTTTAGAGATATAGATGATCAATGATGCTAGAAAAAGGAGAATTAGTTTCCTCCAGGCATAAGCTCATGAACAGATTTCCAATGCCATGTGGTCAGTCCTGGACACATGTACATTTGAGCAACACAAAATGGACTCAGGCATGTGTGTGTGTGTGTGTGTGTGTGTGTGTACCAAAGAAGAGATTATGACTGGGGTCATGGGAGTAGCTGGATGGGGAGTGAGGGGAACCATGGAAATGCAGTGTGCATGTACAAAGTTCTCAAAATATAAAATTAATTCATTAAAAAAGAAGAAATATGTCTAACCTTCTATACAATCAGACTAGCATTTTTCTAGTTTCTATTTTAAAAAATAACCTAGAACTAGAAATCAAAACAAGGTCTCTTAATCCTATACAATCACTTAAAATGTGTTTATGAAAACTTAGTTCTTTCAAAACACTTAACAAGGTCATAATATTCAGTTTTGAAGCACTGAAAAAAGAACATTTAAAAATCTAATATTAATTTTTCCACTTTACCTCTTGTCTACGTTCAAGATGAAATGTGGAGGAAGAGGTTATGGCTCAGTGAAAGGTAAGATGGAATTATCTTACTTTGAGGTTGCTAGTGTCTTGATTTATGGAAGAACCATTAGCCACTGCCACACCTCTACAGGAGAATGGAAATTGAGAACAGCTAAGATAGAGAGTCACAATGAATTTCTGGCTCTCTTCCACATTGTACAAATTACCTAAAGGTCTACTTCAATGTCTTTGACATATATGTGGAAGTTTAGCTGTTCCCCACTTATAGCAGAAAAACAGCATCACTGCCTGCTGCCTGCCTCATCTGTGATAGATAACTACTTTTATTAAATAACATGATGATTAATTATGACAAAGAGTAATATGAAGAAAACATACAAAATGTATTTATGAATATATATGTATACACATGCATGTAACAGCTGTTAATTTTAAAAGGCATGAATTTGAAAGAACAAGAAGGGGCACATGGGAAGATTTGGAGGAAGAAAATGGAAGGGGGAAATGTTGTAATTATAATCTCAAAAAATAAAAGTTTTTTTTTTTTTTAATGTGGCCAGTGGCTCTTGCTGATGTTTACAGAATAAAATGATTCTTAGATTTTTACAAAATCTTCTAAATGCTTAGTTTCACTATACTACAGTTTTCATGGCAGATCAGTGGTGCTGAACAATGGGTCTATGACCCAGCTTTGAGAAGCATTTCCTTTGGGAAGCTAACTTTTGAGGCATTGGAGATTAACTAGTTCCTTATGATAGCAGATTGAAGAACCTGTTGACATTTAGACAAGAGGTAAGATGGCTATTGACAACAGGTTTTCAACATTTTGACCAAAGGTGATAAGAAATAGCAGCATCGTTGCTCTTTGCAAGTTTGTTGGTGAGAGGAGGGTACAGAAGAAACTTCCCTCAAATGATAGTAGAAGAAGTCAATATCTGTATTCAGCTCTGCAGTGGAATTCACACCAATTCTGGCTAAGAGTAGAATGCTGTGACTCATCATTTAAAGGACAGACTCACACATACTCACACACATATGAGAAATAAATACAACTTGAAGATGTTACAAAAAACTTCACTATGATTTTAGTACTAGAAGGTTTGTTTCCACAGACTTCCTTGATATCTACTGTTTCCATGCTTACTCTTTCTCAATTTTAGGGGCCAGAACAAGGTCAATATTCTAGTGTCATAGACAATGATTTCAGACACAGGAAATGACAGTTTCAACTGCAGAATTCATGTCCTTTAGATACTAAGATCAATGCGTTTCATAATTTCTCTTTGTTTTGTTTTCCATGTTTTCTTCATGTCTTCTAGTGTGAAAGCTTCTAACAGCTTAGGAAGACTTAGCTGTTACTAGAATAGGATTTTAAGAACTGATTGCCATGTAATTACTTCTGTAACAATGATCACCCTTATACAGTGTAAATGCTTGTGTGGGTGACATAAAACATGCCCACAATTGCTCTTGAAGTATCCACTCATTATCAGCCAATCTCAGCTACAATCTTCCTGGGAAATAGTCTCATTTTTGAAGTCCAAGTTCTGAGATGTTACTGATTATTTAATTACTTAGTTTGTATGGCATATCAAAGTTCTGACAGCTGGATAAAGAAGCTGCCACCATTTAGACAAGAGCTTATCTAACTCTGCAAAACACAGAGAGACTCTGGGCTTGGATTGTTGAGCCTAGAGTCAGCCAATGACTCCTGTGTTGAAGGAAATAATTTTCTCTCTCTAAGAGAGTTCAATCTTCTTTCCTATATAATTAATATAACATCTATGACATGTCAGGCTCTTAAGAAAGTAAATTTAAATGTACCAAGTGCAAAAGTGTTTCTTTGAATTTGAGGAACACGTTAAGTTTTGTTTAAAAGGCAGTATATTCTATATTGGCTTCTTCCTTGGTGTGCAATTTTTGGTAAGTGTAATATGGTCACAAACAGAGAATTTCCTTATAGTGCAAGTGGCTAAACCTCTAATTTCTAGGTGGACACTAATTTGCGGTCCCTAGATCTAGGCAGGTGTACTTGCAGACTTCCGGGTGTCAGAAACACTGTAAAGTGATTTCAGCAAGAGCAGGTAAGAAGATCAGATAACTCAAAAGATCATTTTCTTGCTAGGGCTGGTAAAATGGTACCAAAAAAACAGAGTCATTTAAACAACAATGGCAAAAAATGTATTATTCTCTGTTCTGGAAGCAAGAAGTCCAAAATATAGGTCTGGTAGGGTTGGTTTCTTCAGGAGGCTGTGAGTGGATGAATCCTTCTGGCATCCCTCAGTGTATTTCACATAGCCATTCCTAAGAATGTCTCTAGACCCATAATACATTAGGTCCTACGATTCTAGTTTCATGTTAATTAATTATATCTTTAAGAACATTATTTCCATGTGTCCCACAACAACTCAATGGGGGATAGTATATATACTTTTGAGGGGTATAATTCAATTCATAATGTTAGGATTTAATTGTTGTCACTGCCAACATGAAGCAGATACTGAGAATTTCAGGGGATATTGTTTGTTTTGCTTTGTATTGTATTGTTTTTTATATCATTCTAGATTTTTTTCTCATGAAGTAAATTACATGAGGCCAAAAGAAATTAATGCTAAAAACTTCCTTTTCTTCTGAATATGTCTATATATAAGAAAGTATGTGTGGAGTAGAAATGGCCAGGCAGGCATGAGATTCCTGAATGAGCTGTGAGCTTCAATGCTCACATTTCATACTGAAGTTCTGTAATTTTCCCATAGTCCTACTGAGCAAGACAGTCAGTCAGAAACTCATACATTCTTCTCAAAGCTTCATCTCCTTACAATTAAAACAATATTTCAAAGCATCTATATATATATATATACATATATGTATATATGTGTATATGTATATATATATATATATATATATACTGTAAAATAGGCTTTGATCATTTTCCCTGGAAGGAAAGATAGAAAAACAGCTTACTACCCTGATCACTACTTAAGAAAGAAGTGCTCCTTCCTGTATAATCAGATATATTTATCCCTCTCAGGTCTCTGATGTGGTTGAAGACTAGATAGCTAGAGTCTCATAGTTAAATTTTAAGTTGTTTAGGAATTAAGAGGATGTTCTGGATCTAAGAAGATGTTTTTAAAATTGTGATGCAAGTTAGGATGGAAGCTGAGTTGGATATAGAACTTTAAGCCCATGGAGATGGTTAGATAGTAGAATGTTAAAGTCAGGTGCCAAATACATATGGACTGGACATTGGGAATGTGTGCTAAGCTTTAAAATTCTCATAATTGTGGCCTAATTATGTCTGTTGTTTTGTATTGTATTTGTTGTTGTAAGAGAAAGAGCCATTTTTGGACTGAAAGGGCCAGCTGTTGGGGGGGAAATATACCTTAAACTTAAAAGAAAAGGAAGTGGATGGGGGGGTCGAGGGGGAAGAGAGTGGGAGGATGGGACTGGAGGGGGAAGTAGGGAGGAGATTACAATTGAGATGTAACTTGAAGAAATAAAAAATAAATTATACAAAGGAGTGCTCATCAAGGGGAAGTAATAAGGAAATATGTTTGATTCTTTACATTTTGAATCAAAACAATGCACTAGCTATTCAAACAGTAAACAACTGTTATGAAGGGGAAGAAAAAAAATGTGTTTGCTGTGCACTTCTTTAGAATTTTATTTCCAACACTGGGTACTCTATATTTAACATTTTTGTGAGTTTCAGGATCATTATAGTGAGTTGCTTGACATTCACAAACTTTTATTTTCACAGGAAGCTGCAGGACTCAGCAAACGTGCTTGGATATTTGTCTCCATGGGAAGCATGATGAAAGAAGACCTCAAAAGCATATGTTACTGAAGAGGCTCTGCTATACAGATATGGCACAGTTAATGTACACAATGTAATCTACTGCATTTGTCTCCAAAGGGTGAAGTGTACAGCCATATGTAGGATATTTACAAGTCCATTTTCACCTAAAGACATGCCCTCCCTCTCTCAGGTATGACTAAGAAAGACAGTATTGGTCTTCAACCCATAATTTCCTCTTTTCTTCTTACTTATTTTAGTGGCAGGAGCATATACAGTTACTAAGAGCAGTTCCTAATGTATAAATATTGCTAATTAATGTTTCTTTGAACTAAACATTTAGATGTGTACTTAACTTCCATTTCTACCACTCCTAACAATGGCTGAAGGAAGGGACATTTTCCTATGACTATGTCTAGGTACTAAGACACAGTCACAGAAGAGAGTAATATTTCAAGGATCATTATTTATTTACAGTTTAAACTTTTTTCTTAGTGTAGAGACTCTCATGCATGCTATGCAAGCACTGTGTTGACATACATTATTATCAGCCCAATAATACACACATACACACTAAAGGAAAAGAGAATATGTATGCAAGCCAGTACAGTGGTGCAATTGCTTGGTATTTCTGATGAAGGAAATTTTCAGATTGCCAGTCTGGCGAACATTTGCATATATATGATGCTGTAATTTAGGGATTGTATTCAAGAGAAACATTGGTTATTTTCATTCAGTATGCACATCATTTTTATAGCCTGGAGATGATGCTAAGCAATACTATTAACTGATTTGAATCTCATTGGCTTATATACACAATTTTCCATCTGGGACATCATGTCAAGACTCACCATCTTTCAGATTCTGGAACAATTTAAATTTTGTAATTTTGAATTAGGGGTGATAAACACACACTTCAGTCTTAA
Organism: Lophiomys imhausi; assembly: GCA_907164525.1. Lineage (NCBI taxonomy): Eukaryota > Metazoa > Chordata > Mammalia > Rodentia > Muridae > Lophiomys > Lophiomys imhausi. Next base: position 12,658,691 of record CAJQZJ010004687.1, on the reverse strand, counting down.
AGGTGGAGGAAATAGTAGCTTTTGGCTGGTGTATATCTAAGGGTAAATTTGAAAGGACTCATTTTCAGCTCAGTTCTTTAATCATTATCATAAGTGTACATTTGAACTTCAGTTCTGGAATATTTTGTATTGCTTAAGCTCATTTGATCTGTTCTTTTAACATCCTACAGTGCCTGATGTCTGTGTACTCATTCAACACTTACATAACACAATTGATGGATACTATAAAGGACTGACTTTATCATCTATTCTATAGAAAACCTCTGGGGATTTCACATCATTGTCTACTTGTACAATAAAAATAAATGAATACAGGGACAATATAAAGCTATAAATTAGAATTTATGAAATGTTTAATGTTGTGCTATGCTTCATTATAATTACTTAAATGACTAATTCTGGCTAGATAGAAAGAATCTAATATGGGAAACAGTGAATGCTTAGATTTTGTGTTTTCTTATTGAGACACTTTCACTAACTAAGATTTCTTTCCATAGCATAAACTGTGGCAATCTCTTCTACTAATTAACTGCTGTGGTTTTTCTGATCTATCCATTAATCTATGTGACTGTCTTTCCTGTGCTAATTCATTAATGAATTGTTTGTTGAGCCTTTGCTGTGGCCCAGGTTCTGTATTATTAGTACCTTAATAAACAACATCATGTATCAACATAAATATAGAATTCTCCATTAAAATGTTGATCTCAGATCAGAAAATAACATAGATAAATAACTTTCTATATTGGAAAGAAAAATATAAATATGGAATTGATCTCTGATTCCAAATCACAAATGAACCCTTAGATGTAGTTTCTTTTGAACTCCTACAGTGACCTCTCCTTTCAAAGAGAAACAAAACCTTCAAAGAATTTATTTGATCATCTAAATACAGGTAATCACAATGATTTAACTGCTTGTCTGAATTTCCTTCCTGCTGCTATGATAAAACATCATGGTCCAAAACATTGTAGGGTTTTTTTGGGAAAGGGCTATTTGACTTAGAGTTACACATCAGAGTATACCCTTGATGGAAGTCACATCAAGAACCTAAGCAGGAATTTGAAGCAGAAATAATGGAGGAATATTGCTTGCGAGCTTGCTTGCAGAGTCATTTATAGCTAGTTTTCTCATACTGTACAGGATCACTTGCCCAGAGAATGGTGCTGCCCACAGTGGACTGGGCCCTCCTGTTAGCACTCTACAGATTTGGCCACAAGCCAACCTGATCTGGCCAATCCCTTCAATTGACAATCCTATCTCAGATGAGGTTGCGTCAAGCTGACAGTTAAAGCAAACTAGGGTATCGCTTTACCCTAGTGCTTTTCAACAAGTGTGGTAAACTACAAAAATAGGGCTCCTGTTTACACAGCTTATGCTCTAAAATGGTGTTTTACTATCTAGATGTTTTGTTTTCCTTCAGGAACAGGACTTTAAAGAGTAACTCATCAGCTATATCAACTCTGAAATAAGAATTGCATTTTCCCTTCCCACTGCTTTAATCTCTCCTTTTGCTCCTCCCCACTTTGTCTTTTCACTTCTTTCCTTTCTGTTCTGTTTTTTTCTTTCTTCTCCCCCTTAATGCCCCCCTCCAACTCTTCCTCTTCTTCTTACTAGACCTCATCCTCTGGTCACTCTTTTGTTCTTCCTTCTTGCTCTTCTGCCTTTCTTCCCTCTCCTTCCCCTCATGTTTCTGTCCCCCTCCTCTCCTCTCCACCTTCTCTCAACTCTTTACCTTCCTTTCCTCTTATTCCTCTTTTGTTATATTGCTAGTGTTGTAAAACTGGTGTGTAAACTGATCAGACACATCACCAAGGCCTTACAAAATTAAGTGGATCAGTCAGAGCTGAATTAGCCTTTCCTTATCTTCATACTTCATTATATTTAGGAGAACTGTGCCTGTAACAGATGCCTTTGAATAAAATTACTTTCAGTAGGCATATTTTCCTACACTGAGAATTATTCAGTAGGACTACAAAGTTGTTAAACAAAGAAATCATTGAGTAAGCAAACAAAAACTTATTCATGTAGTTTTCACACCAGAAAGTAAGTTATACTACTGAGGATTTAGCTATGGGTTTCAGGGCTGAATCCTCAGAGTCCATGACATGGCAGGTCTTCAGTGACTACTTCTTGGATGAATCCATAAGTCTTATGCAGACATGAGGACTGTGTCGTGTTTGAATCTTTTTTTTTCTATCTTCTACATGCACCCTGTTAAGTTATAGAGGGTGCCACTCTAGCCACTCAACCTGCTCACTGTCTCTGTTCCAGAGGTGAGACCACATCCACCTGAGGGGCCTTTCCATTCAGGATCACTCTATCCTGGATTGTGAGCTCCCGTAATATTGCTCTTCTGAAAGGTAATTCCTTCCAGCTTCACAAACCTGTGAAATTTCTAATTTTAAACATCCCAGAACTACTGACTATGAATCTTCCTTTTAGCATGATTTCCCACAATTCATATGAGAAGCGGTGTTATAAATAGCATACACTCCTCTTCTTTGCCAAAGCCTACCTCCATTCTCCCTCTCCTTCCTCCCTCTCTTGCAACTGACAAACCTTTTAACCTGTAACTGATCTTTTAAATTATTATTTATTTAACTCTTATTTAT
>CAJQZJ010004687.1:12635895-12646079 GCA_907164525.1 Lophiomys imhausi | reverse complement strand
GTATTCACTAAATCTAACTTATATTAACCTATCAGCCCCTACAGGCCTGGCAAGATATTTCAGTGGAGAAAAGCACCTACAATTGAGCTTGACAGTCTGAGTTTGGTACCTGCAACTCACATAGTACAGAAAACCAACTCCTAAAAGTTGTCTACTGACCTCCACATATGCACCATGCATGCATGCCCACACACATAAATAAATACAACAACAATAATAATAATAACCCTTCTATATTTAAGTTTCCACGAATTCATGTTTATGAGAAAGAGAACGATGGGAAATGAGAATAGTGCCCACTGCTGGAGTTTGATCTTTTACTTTTGGATTCATTCCTTCTCTCTTTCTCACTTCCTTATCTCTCTTGTCCCTGCCTTCTGAAATCATCTTTCCCAAGCTAACTCATATTTTCACATTAAAAAAAAATGTTGGGAATGGTGGGAGGGAGGAGCTGGGAAGGGGAAAAGAGGACAATATAATGGAGATGTAACCTGAAGCAACAAATATATAAATAAAAAAAATGGTTAGGCAGAGCCAAGTAGAGCCTGCCTCACCCTGTTTCATTCCACTTTCCCCCCTGTGACTTCTAAGGTTCTCCTTTGGAAAGGAGAGCACTCCTTACCTACTCAACACCAAGCATAAAAAAGTACATTCAATGTCTGTCAGAGAAATGGGGCCAAATGGCTGAAGATTGATGCTGTAATGTATGGAGAGAAAATGGGAACTGTCCAGGCAACCACTGGTATGTCATTTTTTAGTTTTGGAAGCTGCAGGCCCTGTACTTCCTATATAATCAGATATATTTATCCCTCTCAGGTCTCTGAGGTGGTTGAAGAATAGATAGGTAGAATCTCATAGTTAAATTTTGAGTTGTTTAGGAATCAAGAGGGTGCTCTGGATCTAAGAAGGTATTTTAAAAATTATGAGGCAAGTTAGTATGAAAGCTGAGTTAGATATAGAACTTTAAACTCATGGATATGGTTAGATAGTAGAATGTTAAAGTCAGGTGCCAAATACATATGGACTGGACATTGGGAATGTATGCTAAGCCATATAACTCTTATAATTGTGGCCTATTTATTTCTGTTGTTTTGTATTGTATTTATAGTTATAAGAAAAAGAACCATTTTTTTAGACTGAAAGGGAGAGCTGTTGGGGGGAAAAAAGAAATACCTTAAACTAAAAAAAAAAAGAAGAGAAGAGGATGGGGGGATTGAGGGGGAGGAGGGTGGAAGGGTGGGACTGGAGGGGGGAGTAGGGAGGGGATTGTGATTGAGATGTAACTTGAAGAAATAAAAAATAAATTATTAAAAAAAAGTACATTCAATCAAATTTTAACATTTCCTTATCATAAAAATGATATATAGAGCTGTGGAAAATGGGTTGTGGAGCCAAGGGTCCATCAGTCCTCACGAAGACCTCCAAATATGGAAGCTTTACAAGGGTATTTTAAATGTTCATTACCAGTGTTGTGCTGCATTTTCCTCCTAATTGAAATACTCCTTCCTGGAGTTGGAACTTAGAAGCTAGTTGTAACTTGCAAGACTCAGAAAGGAAACAACTTAAAATTTCAGAAGTTCTTGAAACATGTAAAAGTCACAGAGCATCTCACCACAGTTATGTAAGCAGTAGGACTGCTGGGGAAGAGAGGACTCCGACCTGCTGAGCTGCATGTTTCACAGGGAGCTCCCATTATGCAACTTTTGAAAGTTATCACCTAGACTGTGGTGGGCGTTTTGGTGGTGCAGTTATATTTGATTCATCTGTACTCCCATAAGCAACCCTTCAGTGGTATTCTCATAATGAACCCCAATATCTGGGCTTCATAGACATTTATTCACATCTCCAGAATAAAATTCACACAATGCAACAGTTGTAGACTGGAATATGAAGAAAATACATGATATATACAAAAATTAAAAGAAGGCTGTTAAGGCCCAAAACTGTCAAGCAACATACTCTAGTAATTTAATCCCATTATGAGAAACATTCCTAGGCCTTTGAAAATCTTAGTCTCAGCTTTAACCTCCAGAAATTAAAGCATACATGACTCTCAGATGACAAGCCTAAATGTTTAGTTATTCTATGTTTTACAGTGTGGTACACCAGGCCTGCACTGGACTGACTTCTGTTCAGCTCTATATGCAGACATGTTTTATGCACTGAAGCCTTCTGTGGGCAATCCAGCAGTATGCCCCCCCCCACCACATCACAGTAAAGTGAGATCTTTGTGCCCACAAATCCTGCTGGTGGATTCTATGAAGGAGAAGCAATTCATGAGATCTGAGTAAACAACAATAATAACAAAAACAATAAACAAACAAAAACAAATAAAACAAATAAAAAAAAACTCAACCAACCAACCAACCAAACAAACATAAAACTTCTTATACAGGGTATCTGATGTTTTTCCAAGTCTCTGACTTGATGGGAACTGCAGAAGAACCTCTGCCAGCAGCAAACTTATCTTTATTTTTTGTTAGCAGCCAATGATTTCATAAGAAGGTAAATATTGACGTTAAATTATCCACTATTTGAATGACAAGAGTAGTTGATTTTTTTCCCACAGAATCTCACTAAGACAACTGCACTATAGTATATGTTGACAGTCGGAACTTGACCATCTGTAACAAAGCATTCATACAGTCTATTGTCAAACTCCTCCTTATATACTGAAGTATCTTCATGGGCCGGGTCACATTAGAATCTTTGATAGAGCTACTCTTGGCAATTTCCATAGCAGGTGAATCCAAGAGGCAGTTGACTCAATGGATTAACTTGTGTCTGACTATCCACTTTAGATTATTGAATATGCTCTTATATCTTTTCATATTGATACAAAATTAAGGTTAACTCCTTTCAAGGTATTGTACTTATGTAATGCTTTAAAATTCAATGTGAAATGTTGGCCTTTTGATAGTAATGGTCATAAACTGCTTAGGATAATTAAGAAATGCAAACTAATAGTCATTCAAACTTGTCATTTTGTTAGGTACTAATATAGTATATCATAGATGTTTTCTAAGTTAATCAGAAATCAAGTTGCTAAGAGACAAGCAACATTTGCTTATCCGAATATACAGAGATTGATAGGTGGTCTTCAAAATCTCAAGGGATCTGTAGAATATGGCACTCAAACATGTTTTTTTAATTTAAATTTTTTTGATATTGAAACATGTCAGCTCCTGACAGCACCCCCATTCTACTTCATGTAGTTGATGATCATTGAAGAATCTCCATTTGGTGATGGCTTCATTAGTGTCAAGCCTTGTCACCGGGCAAGAGTAAGCCCTTGCTTCAACTGTAGACAGAATGCTGACTGAAAAGGACAAAACTTGGAAGCAAGTAAGTCAACAGCCTAGTTCTGCCAAGACAGGGTAGGCAAGCCCTTCATAATTCTTGCTTTATGATTAATGTCTGTCAGAGATACTGGGCCAAAGGCTGAAGATAGATGCTCTAATGTATTGAGAGAAATTGGGGACTGTCCAGGCAGCCAGTTGTCTGTCATTTCTTAGTTGCTTGCTATGCACTTCCTGTTTATTCAGATATATTTTTCTTTCTCAGGTCTCTGATGTCACTGAAGACTAGATAGATAGTTATAGTCCCATAGTTTTAAGTTGTTTAGGAATTAAAAGTATGTTCTAGATCTAAGATGTTTTTAAGTTGATATTCCAAGTTAGGATGGATACTGAGTTAGGTATAGAACTTTAAACTCATCGAGATCAATATATAATACAATATTATTATCAGTTGCCAAATACATATGGACTGGACATTGGAAATGCATGTTATACCTTATAATTTTCATAATTGTTGCCTAATTGTTTTTATTGTTTTGTATTGTATTTATTGTTTTAAGAAAAAGAGCCTTTTATAGGACTAAAAGGGGGAGCTGCTGTGGGAAAAAACATACACCTTAAATTTAAAAAAAAGAGGATAGGAGGGTGAGGAGGAAGAGAGTAGGAGGGTGGGAGCAGGAGGAGGAGGAGGATGGTGAATGTGGTGGAGATATAACTTGAAGAAATAAAAAAATGTTGAAAAATTGTCAATGAATATTTTTTATTTATTCTTCTCTCATATATTACATACCGGCCATAGTTTCTCCTCACTCCTCCCCTCCCAGTTCCTTACCCACCTCTCCTTGCTCTCAGATCTACTCCATCTATGTTTCCATTAAGAAAAGCATAGTACTTCTAGGAATATCAACCAAACATGGCATATTATGTTGCAATAAGACTATACATCTGCCCTCATGTTAAGACTGGACAAGGCAACCCAGTAGGAGGAAATGGGTCTCAAAAGCTGGCAAAAGAGTGAAAGACACTTCCTGCTTCCACTCTTAGGAGTCCCACAATAACATTAAGCTACACAATGATAATATCTATAAAAAAGACACAGGTCAAACCCATACAGGGTCTCTGTCAGGTCTTCTGTTCAGTCTCTGTGAGCCCTATGAGCCCTGGTTTGTTGATTCTGTGCACCGTGTGGGCTGTGTTCTTATGGTGCCCTTGACTCCTCTGGCTCCTATAATCCTTCCTCCCCTTCTTCTGCAAGATTACCCAAGCTCCACCTAATGTTTTGCTGTGGGTCTCTGCATCTGTTTCAATCAGTTGCTGAATGATGCCTCTCTTATGACAATTGGGGTAGGGAATAAACTGAGTATTGCAGAAAATCATTTGAAATAATTTCACTGTCTTTTCCCACCTTGACACATGTTTGGTTCTATGCTATGTTTCTGGGCTATCCAGTCTCTGGTTCCTGGTCCATCAGGAAGTGCCAGTCTTGAGCTCCCTTTCCTGGAATGGGTCTCAAGTCAGACCCGTCATTGGTTAGCCACCCCCACAAGTTCTGTGTCACCTTAACCCTGGTATATTTTTTAAGCAGGACAAATTGTGGATCTAAGGTTTTGTGGCTGGTTTGGTGTCCCTCCATTTGAAGCCTTGCCTGGCCAGTTCACTTGTTTTTAAGAAGATGAAACAGCAGCAAAGAAGGTGAACAGATTTGTTCAGTGGCAGAGCACAGCGGATCATTCTTTCTTGTGAAAAATAATCCTTACTGTCAATCAAGATAACCTCGTTGTTTTTAATGTTTCCAAGAGGCAAGCTGAAACGTTCAAATTAGTCTTGAATAATCTTCCAGAAATATTGCCTAAATAACTGTAATGCTGACTTGGAATTAGGATGCAGGAATGCCAACTGGTCTCCCAAGCCAGGTAAAGCACTATGATGAATTATAGCTCAGGTGTTGGGAGAAGTAAACTGTTGCCATAAAGCCAGTTAGCCTAAAGATAAACAAAGAGATCAGGGAATGGGACTGGGGTCCTGCAGTTTCCTGGTTTAGACTGCTTGGAAAGAAATGTTTCTCACAGAGCAGCCTCTCCTGGAACCCAGGAGAGGAAAATATTTCAGTGTTCAGTGAGTTTTCCTCCATTCTTCTTAAAAGGCAAGAAAAGAAACTAGTCTTAGTTTTCTTAGAACTGTCATCTTTATGCTGCTGTATGTTTCCCTGGATCCATTTCTTTCCTTCCTCATTTCACCCTTCAACCCCCATTGCTTCCTCCCTTCATTGCTTCCTTCCTTTAATTTTTATATGAGATAGTTTCTTTCATATAGTATATTTTTATCCATCTTCCTCTTCAATTTCCTTCTCACCCATTTCCTTCTGCTGCTGAACTTTTCTTTCCAACAAGTCCCTCTCCTACCTCTATGTCTTTTTAGTGTGTGACCAGCTGACTTTAATTACAGTAACCTGTTTATGTATGGAAGAAAAGTTGCTTATTGGAATGTGGGAAACTTCTCAGTGACTATGCCAGTGAAGTGTGTCTAGGCAAAGTGTTCTCCATTTTGTCTGAGTTGGAGCCATCTTTGGTTTAAACTGAAATTGATTCCATCTTTTCTAACACTGCCATGATGCTAGGCAAGTACCCAACCACGTTCTTGAAACTCAGAGTCACAATGCTCTACCCCATCGCATGTTTTTGGCTTCTGTTAAACTGCTTGTTTGTTTGTTTGCTTTACTTCCTCCTACAACTGCTACCCTGGATATAGTTTTTCTCTGTTCTTTGACTTTAACAGCTACCTGTAAAATAAATTCCAAAAGAGGCTGCTCTGTAAGAAGTGTTTCTTTCCAAGCAGGCTAAACAAGACTCTCAATTCAGATTTTGGTCATGCCCAGTAATCTTTGTTTCTGGACCCTGCAACAGAAGAACATGACATGACACCCTTTCCCAGCAACAATTAAGTGCCAATAGTCCCTCAGGAAGAGGTGGGGCCTAGTCTATGATGAAATATTAATGTACAGGGCTTATGCAGCTATCCATCCTAAAGTTCAGAGACTTCATGAATGCATCACTATAGTGAGTTCATGAAACGCAACAGCCTTATATTATCCAGAAGACTTTTTTTGTAATACACCTATGCATCTTCTAGCTCTTTTTTTCTTTATGTCCCCTCTTCCACAGTGATCCCTGAGTCTTCAAATGATTATAAAGTTAATCTATTTAGAGCCAAGCACTAACACATACCCTGTCACTTAGTCTCATCTCTATATTAACTAACTTCTAGTGTAATAACTTTTCTTTCTTTCCTTGTTGTTGCTGTTTTGATACAAAGCTCTCAGAATAAGACTAGGCTGACGTTGAACTCAAGATATTTTTGCCTCAGTCTTTTGAGGGCTGGAATGACAAGCATAGACTGCCATGTCTAGCTTACCCTATCCATCTCAAAATAAGCCTCTTATGAAAAATTCCTCTTTGGCAACTAAATACAAAGTGATCATTGACTATGCTTTTGTGTACTAGCATTGGCTAGTATATTGTTGCCATTCACATAGTATCTGGCATATTCAAAGTCCCTGTGATAAATACTATTAAGGAAATAAGTCCTCCTGGATCTCCATTCTCTTGAATAACTTAATTGTTGGCAGATTATTACACTTCTTCCTAAATTCATCTCATGGTAAGTTGCTGCAACAAGAAACAGAATTACTGAGCTCACTGGACATGAGGTAACCTCTCACCTTAATCATCAATTCTTTGGTTGTGTTGACATATCCTGTCACTGTTAAGCCCTGCTCTGCCCAGTGACAACTGCTGAGTGTTGAAGAAAGGGATATTCATGAAAAAGTCACTCACTTGTTTCTAACCTTTACAAGTTCATTTCACTTTTGATCATAAGAACATCTATCTCATGGCACACAAACACACACAAAAGAATTATGATAATATGATGAATGCCAAGTTGTAGGCATCTTAAAAAGTGAAATCAGGAACAAGGAAATAATTAAATTTGGGCTTATAAGGCTTCTGCCAAAGTCCAGAGAAACAAAGTGATTTAGTAAACATTTGACCTGACTCAACTGTAACTGGGAATGAATGGTATGGTGGGGTGGCAGGGTGTGGGGTAACTACCAGATTCCTAATAGGTGTAGGCTAAGGAAAGAGCTATAAATAAGCTAAGTGTATCACACTTTTGGATTTATCATACTGCTATTTGTTATTTTTCTTTGATGAAATAACATTTAGTAACAATTAGCCACTCATGGACAGGGAACCTGGGATTGGAGATGCACCAGCAACACATAAAGCAAAGAAAATTCCTTGGTTTTATTGACTTTAGAGATAGGAGTCTCTGAGTTTGGAGGGAAAGGGGTCTCCAAGGTTAACAGTTGAGGGAAGGTGCTAGAAAGGGTATAATGTTACACTTTATAAAATAATCCCATTGTCCCACCCAACCTTAGAGATGCTACATGCTAGCAGTTTAGCCTCTAGAAGGTTCTAGGTAAAATATGAGGCACCACAGACTCTTCTACAGCAGCAGTCTCTGCCTTCTAACATGTTGCTCACACACAAAAAGAGACACATCAGATGTTCACACACACACACACACACACACACACATACACACACACACACAAACACACACACTTCATTGAACAGGAATTAGAGAGAGGTGAAAAACAAGTGATTTGGGGACATCCACTTCAGTTCTAGCTACTTTCACGGTCCTAATAATTGCAATAGAAAAGAACCATAGATTTGAAGCCATTTAGAAGACTCACATGTAAGAAACTCAGATTTAACTTCAAATTTTACACTCTATAATAAATTTGTTCAATTTCAATTTGACAAGTTCCAAATTAAAAAAAAAAACAAAAGAAAAAAAATGACAATTTTTGTCTGTTTTACAAAAAAGATTCTCCAAGATGACATCCACTCATAATCAACCAATGAATTCGCTTTTCATCCCTTTCACCCCAGGAGACTGACTCCTTGGATATTATTTTCCTAGAAGGACACCTAACTTCACAGAAACACTGTGGGATAAACAATAGCTCATGACAGAAGCAGTAACAGGAACATCCTCCCATCCCCTCACACCTCTTTTCCCCCCCACCCCCCCCCCCAGCCTTTAAGCCTTATCATCCATCACAGACAGATGTGAATTTGGATCAGATACTCACCGCATTAAAATTGGGAAACAGGTTGACTGCTGCTGCAGTGTCAAGAGGAAAGGGAAGAAAGGGCTTAATATCCAATGATGGTTGCAAAGGAGGGGCTGAAGGTCGGACAAGGGCTGGGAGAGCAGGACTCTGGCAAGTGCCACCTGTAGACACAAGAGCAAAGGGAATGATCAGGGACATCAGGCACAAGAAATGACTTGATTTGGGGGTGAAGACCAGCTTTCTGGTTCACCGGCAAAACAACACACAGAGTCTACTCACATCAGCTAGGATTTCCATTGTGCAGTCTGATATAGGTGAGCAGTTCCTTTCCCTGGGATTGGAGCTATATGATTACATAAGAATCACTCAATATTTCATACTCCACAATTTACTTTTGTTTTGTTCCCTGGAATTCAGACACTCAGTACCAGTCAGCCATGCATCCTTAACCAAGCTCTCCAGAGTCCATGACAAACCCCTTAAAATCCCACATTGCTCTCCTGTTCCTCTTTGAAAACTAACCTGCTCAGAATATGCTTCAAGTCTGAGTGTTTATTTTGCAGACTGCTCTTTTCACCAACTCAAAACTCTGGCAGAATAATGACATGAAACTGAACCACAAGCCTTCCCTCACTGCCCTGGCAACAAGAGGATTAAAGAAGCCAGCTAACCCAGCCCTACAAGTCCAACAGCCCTGAGCTGTTTAGCACCCTGGAGCTTTGACAATTCAACAACTGCCTGTCTCCACCCTAGTCATGAGTGGGAGAAATTTAAACCAGCACCAATGAGCAGGCAATGAGAATATTACACCAATACAGATCCTCCTCTGCACAACAGTGGGCAGGCAGCTGGTTGCATGGAGCACACAGTTCTGGACCCTCTTTTCAGATTAACTGCATTTGGAAGCTTCAAGGATGGAAGCATAGCCTCGGTGTTCTATCTCTCATATTTTGATAACATTCCAAAACATCAATTTTCTGTTAATTAAAGACTATTTGAATCCTAGGAAACTGTTAAAATATGTCAGCATTCCTCTAATCTGAGAGGCAAGCAGCAGACTGTAAAAACCTGCTGGTGAGAAGCCAAGAAGCATTAGAAAAACAAAATGCGGTGAGGTATTTTCTTGACTTGTAGAGAAGAATTCTTGGAGAAAAGACACATTCATACCATCTCAATTGGGGAACAGACTAGACCAAAGACCCATGCACATCATCTTCATCGATCCTACACCCAATGGGCCATTGTCCTACCTGAACATGAAGTAAACACTTTGGAAAGATTCCCTAGCAATAAATCTGACTCTATCTGGTAGAGTTCTGCTGAAAAGGAGAGAAGTTTAGTACCAGAAAATGAAGTCATACATACACACAGGACTTAATTGTGAGTACCAGAGAGTGAAGCCATACACACAGGACTTAATTGTGCATAAGAATCACCAGCTTCCAGTTTTAAAATCAGCTTGAGCCAAATGAACACAATCAGGACTTCTTTTTTCCAGTTTGAACTTCCCCCTTGAAATAGTCTTCAAGAACAATGCAAGCAAAGTTCAAGCAAATTCAGAGAACTCAGTTTCAGGGGGTTTTTTGTTTTTGTTTTTTGTTGCTGCTGTTATTGTCGGGTTTTTTTTTTTTTTCATTTCAGTAAAGTATAGGCCAAAGAATAGAGGACAGATGTTTAAAAAAAAAAAAGAGATAAAAGCTGTAACCGAACTTTTAAATTATTATTTATTTAACTCTTATTTA
>CAJQZJ010004687.1:12587743-12622729 GCA_907164525.1 Lophiomys imhausi | reverse complement strand
CCTTTTTTTTTTTTTTTTAGTTTAAGGTATTTCTCCCCCCCCCCAACAGCTCTCCCTTTCAGTCCAAAAAATGGTTCTTTCTCTTATAACAATAAATACAATACAAAACAACAGAAATAAATAGGCAACAATTATGAGAGTTATATGGCTTAGCATACATTCCCAATGTCCAGTCCATATGTATTTGGCACCTGACTTTAACATTCTACTATCTAACCATATCCATGAGTTTAAAGTTCTATATCTAACTCAGCTTTCATACTAACTTGCCTCACAATTTTAAAAATATCTTCTTAGATCCAGAACACCCTCTTGATTCCTAAACAACTCAAAATTTAACTATGAGACTCTAGCTATCTATTCTTCAACCACCTCAGAGACCTGAGAGGGATAAATATATCTGATTATATAGGAAGTACAGGGCCTGCAGCTTCCAAAACTAAGAAATGACATACCAGTGGCTGCCTGGACAGTTCCTTTACATATGATTTTCCAGTATGACACCATGACTGTAACTCCTTGCATATCCCATTACTAGCATTGGCTGTAGTAAGTACCCGTTACTACTGTCACACTCAGATTAAATGAATTGCATGAAGAACAGCAAAGACAGCATAAGGACCTGCATAGATCCCTTCCCCTGCCCCTCGCAGTGTCCATGAGCTTCTGAGGTTTGGGAATTACAAGCTTTGTTTCCCACCCCTTTGGAGAACATTTTTGAGAACTTCATAACAGCACAAAGAAACTCTGATTTTATTCCTTCAAGAACATTTCTCATGGTGCTGATATGTGCTCTGTTTAATCTTGGCCTCAATGTTTCTTCTGGTAGGTTTTGCTTTAAAAAAAAAGGTGTAACTTCTTCTGACTCTGAAAAATGTAGACCCAGGAAAAAGTGTAAATTCAGTTATTAATGGAATTAGAGTAATTTTAGAATCTTATAAATGATTTGCTTTATGGGGAAGAGAAATAAAATGCATACTAAATGACTATAAGTAAGAATATGAATATAACCTATTTTATTCTTACAAGTCCTGTCATTTTTTGTCCTTATTATATGTATTATTTTGTACAGTTTTTCATATCTTACTGATGTAACAACAAACACGTCATTATTTTCAACTTACAGGTAAAGAACTAGGCTTAATGAGGTCATTTAATTCCAAATAAACAGCCTTCTTAAGTGGCAGAGCTAAGCAGAATTAGAAACCAGAAATGTCTGCTTCTAAAGGCCATATTCTCTGAGGATATTATACCTCATTCTCTCTCAAATAGTTACCAACTTCTGATTCCCATAAAAACTGAAGAAGCAATTTGTGACAGCAGAAATTGTTTCTGGGAAAAGGACTCACATTTTTACATTCAAATGGCCAGGAGAAGGTAGATATGGAGTTTCTGATACTCTGAAGAGAGAACATTTGCTAAGATCTTCAGGGAGAAGAAGGTATTCACTGTAAAGTCATCACTAAGCTGCATCACATAAGACATCTGTATTGTGACAAAATAAAGTTATCATAACAGAAGGCATAACACAGATGAGGAGAAGACAATATATTGTAAGCCACCTTTGCCATGAGTCATGTCAGCAGAGATGAACCTTAACAGCAAATGCTGAGATGGCTTCTGGGGAGACTCCTTAGCTCTGAGAAGCCAAACGCTAACCAGAAGTCTGAGAACAGAGGTCAAGGTTAATAAGAAAACACAGATTTTTCTAGTCGCCTTCCATACATTCTCACACTCCACTGAATTTAGAAATCAAAACATAGAGTCTCATTGACTGGCATCCAATGCCTACACATTTCAACTTATACAATTTGTTTCCATTTATTATCTCAGCTCAAAGAAGCCAATATTGGATAATACAAGATGTTAAAGAGATTTCTTCAGAAATTTTGTTCTTCTGTAAGTTTAACTAGAAGTTAATTTTTTGAAAAATTATTCATAACAAAAGTAAATACATGTGTTACCTAAAACGGATCCTGACATACAGTGAACTATGTATACGATTCATTAAAATCAGTTCAAATTTGAAATGATGATAATATGGAAAACAATAAAATCACTAACAATTCTATCACTCTGTCTGTCTGTCTATCCACCTATCTATTATCTCTATATGTCTATACACACACGTGCACACACACACAAATGTATGCCTTTTGTTTTTATAAAAACAATTCTGATATTGTTAATGACTTAGCTATCTAATTATGGATATTGAGGATATATAGAATTGAGACTCAGACTCAATATTTATCATAGATAATTCAAGCTAAGCTATGGATTTTTAGATAAGTTGATTGATTTGTAAAAGTATCATTCTTTCTGTGACTCTGAGAGGTCAAAGACAGAAACTAGTGACACCAGTCTTTTTCTAGTTCTTGGGCCCTTTATAAACAAGTACTCATATTTCCAGCTCATCTAAAACTCTTCTTCATAGAACTCATCAGTGTCAAATTCAGTTGATCAGTTAGCTATGTCCACACATATACATTTAAAAATGATGCAAGCCTGGCCGAAAGAGATGACACGGGCATAAAGAGCACTTGTTGCTCTTAGAGAGGACCCAGGCAAAGTCAGTCCCCAGCAGCCTTGTCAGCCATCTCACAACCTTCTATAACTCTAGCTCCAGTGGATTAGACACTCCCTGTAGACTCTGCAGGCCTTGGAACTCATGCACAGACACACACACACACACACACACACACACATTATAACCTTAAATTTTTGAAAAATGCCCTGAGAATGATAACATATGTACTTGGTAGATTGTGCTCTTAAGAGTATCCACCAAGATAGAGGATACACAAAAGCTGTCTGTAAGTTTTGCAATACAGAGTGAATTCATGTTGATGGTGTCCTCACAGGGAGCCATCTGGCAAAGTATTCCACAACGGTGTGGTTAGAGTTTGCAGAAGGGACTAAATAGGGCACCTGGTTTTCATGAGGATTACTGGAAATAAGAACTTGCTCCTATGTAAACAATATAATTCTATTCCTAGAGTTTCTGCAGGAGCTGAAGCACACACTTTCTAAAATTCCCTCATGATTCAAGTGTGATGGAGTGTCTCAGAATAATACATAGCTCCCTGAAAGCCCTTCTTCCTTATTAATATGTCTAAGATAGTGAAATTTTGTGACATGACCTAATCTCTATAAACCCCAAAGCTCCATGAAAAATCAAATAATTACTAATCCTAAAAAGAAACTAGAGAAGGGGCTCTCACCAGTCTCAAAGTATTAGTGTGAACCCTTTCAAATTCATAGAACTGTTTGCCTTAAATTGAAAAGAATATTTTGTACTTTTCAAGGACATTAATCCCAAAGGAAGAACAAAACAGTGAGTCAAATTGCTTTGAGCAGGAATGCCTGCTGAGAGAGGAGGGAAAGTGTTCAGGAAGCAAGCCTTCTGAAATTGGTACTGCATTTTCCTCAATGATCCCAATCTGTCCTGCATAAACATTTCAAGTCATTACATCTTCTGAGTTCTAGCATCAATGTCATTATGACCTTGTCTTACTCATTCATCTCATTTTCTGTTCTTAGATGAATGAAAACTTTTTTTCCTTACATTTTCCATATCCAGAATCTTTCTTCCAATGTTCAGCTGAAACAGTTAGGGCTCCAGAACCCATTTGATAAAACAACCAAGTTTGTGCCTTTCAAACTTCCTCAGAATATTTTAAATAACTAAGGGCTATTCTGACTCCAAAAGTAGCCCTTACAGATTACAGCATAGTCCTGCACTAAGGAATGGAGACTTTAATTAGCTTCTCCTTCTATAAAGCAATATACATAATGTGATCCAAGGAGATAGGTCAGAGGATACTTATTGTGTGAACATATGGAGCTGAGTTTAGATCCCAGTTTACTCATGTAAATGTGTCAAGCTCAGTGGCATGCTGCAGCAATGAAAGAGTTGATCCTGGGGACTGATCTAGTCACAATGACGAAGCTCCAGTTTCAGTGATATACCTTGTCTCTAAAAACCAAGATGTGTCAAAAAGATAAAAGATGGCAGAGGGATATATCTGAGGTCAGCCCATATCTTGTGCACTTCCATACATGAGGAAGTACAAACCCATATGCATGCATGCACATGCACACACAAACGTACACACATACATTCATCTATATATATATATACACATATATACACACACATACTACACACATACACATGTACACTAAATAAATAATAAGTAATTATTAAATAAATCTAAAAGGAGTATAATATCTAAATCCCAAGATTCCTATGAGTTTCTGTAAAAAGATATTATTAATAAGTTATTTAACAATATTTAGATTATTGTTGCTTGTTTTGGCGGTTGTTAATTCTCATTCAGACATTATAAATGAGGACACAGACACCACCTGGATTTTAACAAGCCTTGGCCTGAGTTGTGCAATCCTAGCCCATCTAAGCTAGCTCTTAAGTCTATTACCCAAATATGACCGCATATATACATATGTCCCCTTGGACTGCCATTCTCCACACTATGCTGATGTTCCTGGCCATGTGGAATGAGGTTCCTTTTTCTAACCCATGGTGTGTGCCTCCTTCTTCCTGCTGCTCCTGGATGGAATGCTTTAATCCTCTGTCTAAAGTGCAGGCTTCCTGCTCTAATCCCAGGAAGTCCCACCTTTCTCTGTCTTTGCCCAATCTCAGGCCTCAGCATTTTATTTAACCAATCAGATTCAATGTAAGTAACAGACAGCCAGCAGGACCAATTAATTAACATTTAGAATGCTTAACACTACCCCAACAATTCCCTCCTCTTGTCTAAAAAAAAAGGCTAAATTTTTTAACTCATATAGTAAAAACAATAAGAACAAATATGAAACAATCAAGAAAACCATATACAAAATTTATGCACATAATGTTTAGCCTATTTGTATCAGGCAATCTTAAAGAAGAAGAAAAATCATCTATCTATCTTGGTGTGTCTAAACTTCTGAACCTAAATAATCTTTGAACAAGCAAACTGTATATTTTAACCATTTACTATCTGTTTCACCTATTAAATCTATTTTGTGAAAAACTAAGAGTAGTAATTGATATGACCAGAAGCTTGACTGGCCAGCAATCAACCTGTATTACCCAAACTCCTAAATAGATTGCAATAGCAACCCATAAAAGGATTGGAAGTAAACCTATACTTTTAAATGAGTTGTATAGGCATAATACCTCATATAAGAGTTGAAATACACATATCATGTGTCAAAATATAAAATTCTATACTAATGAATCAAACTCAAAATCAAATTTTGTATCAATATACAAAATTCTATACCAATGTATCGAAAGATAACCTTATTTAAAGAATAACAATAGTTTTGAGTTTCAGTACAGATTCAATAATTTATCCTTATATCTTATCATTTCTATATTATATACATATATTCCCCCTCTTTTTCTTTTCAAGTCGTTTCTCCCTATATAAGAGAGAAAGAAGGATAGATAAAAGAAAAAGAAATGGAAAAGTCCTTGAATCTAATCTCCTGTATCTTGCTTAACAAGACCATTTAACAATTAACCATTCCCCCTAAACAACATCTATCATCCACCCCACTTTTGGGAATGGGACATCGCTCTCTTAAAACTACTTCCTGCTGAATTGGGATGCAGGAAACCTGTTTGGGGGCCCAAATAAAATGGAAAATGGTTAATCGATTTAATAGTAACATTGGTTGTCCAGTCTCTATATGCTCAACAATTTAAATGTCCTGAGTAGTTTGTAGTTCGAAGCTGGACTTTGGTTAGGAAAGTTCAGGGCGTCACTGAAGTCCTGTCTGGAATAATCTTTGAGGCTGGGCCATCTCAGCAAGCTGTTTGAAGTTGTTCTGGATGCAGATTTTGAGGAAACAGCTCTTGAGGCAATCTGTGAGGCTGGATCATTTGGGTTACTTGTCTTATCTTCTTTGGACTCTGATCCCATTGTTAAAAGTAACATATAGTTCTGCATTACCAAAATGCCTTGGATGTGCAGCATGAACAAATCAATTAAGGAATATTTTCTGTTCTTCGTTTGAACAGAAGAAAGACATTTGTCAGTCTCCATTTATGCCATATGAAAGGATGGCATGTAATAGTATTACATATATATGCTATATATAAAATCTATTTTAAATTGAAAGTACAGCATAAGACTGTATGGAGTTTAAGTATTCTCCTCTACAGTTGACATACATGTATTAATTGATTAAAATAGGTTTATTCTGTGTTTTTCTGGTTTTTGTATATTAGATTGGCCTCAAACTCAAAAGGAACCAATCTGTCTCTGTCTTTGTCTCCCATGTTTTGGGATCAAAGGTATGCATTTATATATTTTTTCTTTCCTTTTCTCCTTTCTTTGGAGATTTAATTTCTATGTGGATATATCTATCCTTATTGAGACAGGGTTTCTCTTTGTAGCTTGGGCTGTCTTGATTTGCTCTGTAGAGCTCTGTAGGTTAGTTTGGCCTCGAATACACAAGGAACCTGTTTTGTCCTTGTCTCCCAAATTTTGAGATCAAGGTATGAATTTAAATAATTGAATTACCTTTATTAAACAATAACATTACTTAAACCATTTTGTATTAGTTTGAGTTCCAATTCTCCCATGGAAACTCCATCCTTAAGTAGATTGGTATAAAATAGCATGATATGCTAACTTATGTTAGCTTTTCTTAACTGTTAGCTGTGGGAGGCATGCAGTTTGCAAGTTCTTCCAAAGCCTATCTCTGGGTTCTTACATTGATTAGCAGAATATATCTCTTTCTCTCTCCTTTTTCTTTTTGAGACAGGATTTATCTGTGTATCCTTGTCCTGGACTTACTTTGCACCAGGCTAGCCTTGAACTCACAGAGATTAGCCTGCTTCTGCCTCCAAAATTCTGGGATGAAAGGCATGTAGCTCCACACCCAGCAATTAACAGATCTATTTTAGGGGCAAAATGCCTCTTGAAACCAGTTCTCCAGTGGGAGCCCCACACCTAAGAAGACTGGGTTGTAACTTCTTTCTATTTACACAAATTTAAGATTATGTGTATTTATTCATTATATCAGTAAGGACATTATTAAACTTAACATCAAGGAAAAAAATGTGTCATTTTTGAATTCTAGACTGTTTTTAGTAAGCAACCTTGTCTTCTCAGCAGGTTTCCCGCCCTGCCTTCATTGTTTAAACCAAGCTGGTCTAGAATCCAGAGATCTGCCTGTTTCTTCCTCTAGTGTGATGGGATTAAGGGATTAAGGGCGTGTGCTAGTACCACCCTGCTCAAATATTTTACTTAAATCCCAGATATTAGTAATTCTGTAACCTTGAGAGCAACTTTGATCTGTAGTGACAATTTGAAATCTGCCCAAAAATCTTCAAAAATCTCTTATGTTTTAGCAATGCCAAATCAGAAAAATATCCTTTCTACCTCCTGATATAGGAAAATCAAAGACATCTAAATAAAAATCAAGCAAAGAAACAACATTCCAAAAGCCTTAGCATGTCTAACCATGTCACTTAAAGCTTTGTTCATTATTACTTGGACTCTAGTTTAGGCTGCATTTCACTGGTGGGCCGATACCAGAAACTCCTGACAGGCACTTAGTACCCAGGGAGCTCTTAGCTCCAGCTGCCATTAGTTTTGTTTTATCTATGGGGAAGGGCCTCCCTCCTTCCTTCATTATCTTTGTTGGCAATTTAGCATTCCATCTGTAAATTATTTCCTTTAAGATTCTCCTAGTCTGAACTTTCTCAAAAAAGATACACAGAACCACAATTGTCAGGGTAAAAATCATTTGCATGCTAAGAGGAACAAACTCAATTGGAATACAAATGTATTGAGGCATTATGAATTCCTCCATTTTTAATCTAGGCGGTTAATTCCACTCTCAAATTCTATTTAGAAGGCTGCCAGTTTTTTAGTATGTAAGGAGAGCTAAGCCTTAGCTCTCAGCTTTTGCTGCAAGGCAACAGCTTTTGTTAAGTTAGTCGCAATTTTGAAATGCGTTTGAGTTCGGTTCCCTGCTCTTGGGCAAGGAAACTGGCTTTCATTAAGGCCTTCTCAGGCTGTATGCATGGATTCTAATTGCCCCACATTCGGTGCCATATGTGAAAAGAAATATTATTAATAAGGTATTTAACAGTATTTAGATTATTGTTGCTTGTTTTGGCGGTTGTTAATTCTCATTCAGACATTATAAATGAGCACATAGAAACCACCTGGATTTTAACAAGCCTTGGCCTGAGTTGTGCAATCCTAGCCCATCTAGGCTAGCTCTTAAGTCTATTACCCAAATATGACCGCATATATACATACGTCCCCTTGGACTGCCATTCTCCACACTATGCTGATGTTCCTGGCCATGTGGAATGAGGTTCCTTTTTCTAACCCATGGTGTGTGCCTCCTTCTTCCTGCTGCTCCTGGATGGAATGCTTTAATCCTCTGTCTAAAGTGCAGGCTTCCTGCTCTAATCCCAGGAAGTCCCACCTTTCTCTGTCTTTGCCCAATCTCAGGCCTCAGCATTTTATTTAACCAATCAGATTCAATGTAAGTAACAGACAGCAAGCAGGACCAATTAATTAACATTTAGAGTGCTTAACACTACCCCAACAAGTATCACAGGCAAAAATGCTTAACTGATTGTATACAACATTATAGTAGCAATTCTTACTGTCTTTTAAATTCAAATTATATTATGAAATGACATGAAATAAAGTGGGTGCATTTTACTAGCACAACTACTTACACCATCAAGCAATATGCTTATCAAGCTTCTCACCATTTATTTAGTAGTAGTAGGATTATTTGGTTCTGCTTTTTTAAGAGACCATTCATGATTTCATAACCTAATAAAATGCTTTGAACATAATAGGAAGGTAAGTGCTGTGGAGTTAATGAATGAATACATGAATGAATAAACAAGACATCACTATGTTGAAGCCTAAAGAAAAATGGAAGCTTGTATTTAATTAGTACTATTAGGTTGTCTTATACTGAGAATGTGAACTATCCATTATCTTCATTATGTGGTTATTGTGAAGTCATTGACATATAAAATATTAAACAAGGAAATAATTTTAATAGAAGACAGGGAGAATAGGGGGAAATAAAAAATAGTTCAAAATAATTTAATAGTAACAAAATCTGATAGTCAGGTGACTTATGTGTCTACAATCAGTATGAAAATGATCCCAAAGGCACTAAAAGCTTTCCTGATATTAGTAGTACTTCTGTCATTTAAAGTTACAAAGTAGCCAACCATGATCTTGATATTAGCTGAGCATATTGATATAATCCTGTAATCCCATCACTGGGGAGATGAGAAAAGATAACTGTGAGTTCCAGACTTGCTGGTGCTACATAGCAAAACTCTATCTCCAAACCAAAAACAGAACAAAGCAAAAGTTTGACCTGGATTTATCTTGCTAAACCCTCAGTAAGATGGAGATGGGCCCAGTATGGCTTTACCTTACCAAACATTGAGAGATATACAGACAGTAGCAGTGCGTAACACAGTGGTCACAAAGAACTTGACAGCCAAATTGGAACCTGGGGTGGAAAGTGTCAATGTTCTTCTGGCCACTAAGAAATAGAGACAGAATAACAGCAGAATTTTCAATAGGATTCTCCCCAACTTCCTTGCCTCTATTGCCTCTCATAATTATTCTCAGTTTGCTTTCCTCTCTGACTTACTTCCTGGATCATATATTCTTCCTCACAAACATTCATCAAATATTTATTGGCTGTTTACTTTCTTCTATGCATTATATTTCAATAAAAGTAAATATGATCTCAGGTCTTCTAAATAAAGATGAACAAAGTAGTAACAAGGAATAAGCATAATGTTTTCCCCTACCAATTACCCTTCTCCACAGCTTCATCTTTGAAATAATAGGCTTTTGTGGTTCATAAAAAAAAAAAAAAAAAACTTTTCTAATTTGATAACATTAACGTATATTCTAAAAGACAGATTTTGGCTTCTATTTGCTCTCTTTCTTTGAGTTTTCCACATAGACTCACTTCATTTACCAAAGAATATGGAATGTATTCCATATGGAATGTATCAGATATAATGATTGGCAATTGTTTTGTTTTGGTTTTTGTGTCAGGGTTTCACAATATAGCTCAGGTTGGTCTGGTACTCATAGCAGTCCTCCTTCTGCTTCATTCTCTCAGCGATTGAGCTAAGGGAATGCCTCATCAGACCTCATATGATTGACACTTGCATGCAACTGGCAGAGTAATCACTTGGTGCAGACTAGTACCATGGTCTTTTAATGATTTGTGTGGCTTTACTGTCCATTTGTTACATTTTGACTTATCTTTCTGTCCCAAGTTTTTAGATGGTTTTCTGACAGTGAAGAAATGTTAGTTAATAATTTTAGGAGAGGGGGAATCCAAGATGGTGGCGGCCCGCACAGACGACGCATTTTGAACACTAGGAAAACAGCTATAACGCCACAGAGTTATAAGATGCTGAGCAACAGTCTGAGTGGTGCGAACACACTGGGTTTCACCCAGCAGCCCAGAGACCATTAAAAGTCCCTGGGAAGGACTCTCCTCCCATCTCTTGGACACTCAGAAAAACAGACCAGCAGGAACCATGGAAATCACTGAATTGGGGAATCAGGAATCATCACCAGGAGAGGGACAGGGTAAGAGACACTCAAATACCCAGCAGGCAGCTCCTAACCCCACACTGGGTTTCTCACCAGCCTCCTGGGCCCCCAGATCCCACACAGGCATTTCAGCTACTTAGCAAAGGGTTGGCTGAGCCGTGGGAGTAGGACATACTCTGAGTGGAACCACAGAGCCATCTGAGCAGTGGGGCGGCTCAGTGGTGGGTCCACAGTGGCATTTTGGAAAGCACAAGCATGTTTGTGCTTCCCCAGAGGGATGTTGGACACACATACAGGCCCCTCTATTAGATTTGCGGTCACTGGGAAGAACACTGCAGCTGGACAGAGCAGCAGGACACACTTCCAGCAGCAGGTTACACTGCAGCCCCACTTCAGTGTAAGGGAACTTTGAAGACAGTTGCCCCAATTGCCAGTATCCAAAGTCAGCTCAAAACAAACACAGGTGGAGCAGTGAGAGTGGCAGAAAGGTGGACAGCCGGGTTGGAAGGCTGATTTGTTCTCCACAGGGTCCAACCCTGGGCAGATTGTGGGGTTCATATTGGACTCTTTTGCTGGCCCTTCCAGCAGGAAACCAGATCTTCAGCATATATAGTTCCACACCTATGTGGCCTGGGGGGCATTTATGAGTGACTCAGCTTAAGGGCATTGTGCTTAGGGCTGAAAGGACCACCTAGACAGGCAGAAGCTCATCTGGGCCGGGAAACTGTACTCCCTCCCCGTCTGAGTCAGATCCTTTCCGGATTCCAGCTAGCGGACTCAACCCCCAAACTTGGGACCTACAGAGTCCACAGCATATGTGCCTGTACACACAGGACCATACCTACAGAGCCGCTACATGTTGAATACCCAGTAAGCAATACAGAAAGCTCTGACTTATGAGCACTGAAACAATCCTGGGCCATTCCTCATTGCCTGGGAGTGGGCTGCACCAGCTCACAGAGTTTCTGGCTATTAGATGCATATTGACCCTGAGAACCCCTGAGAGCAGCTGGGGAGGACCACAAACACAATCCCAACACATAAGCTGAAGGGGAGCTACAACCCCACCCAACATTCTGTGGCCTACCAACCTGCACTGTCATCTAAACAAAGACCAGTTGGATCCCAGGAACCTACAGGAACACATCCTACCAAAACCCCTCACCAGAGTCCCCAATTGGGAGAAAACAGGAAGGGGTGAGCTCTGGGAGACACACTGAGAACAAACCTCCACACAAGGCCCCATCCAGACTGTGGAAAGCTACAGATCACCAACAGATATGGCTGCTACACCAAAACACTCCCCTTGGCACCAAACCAGAAGGCACCAGGAACAAACATCTAAGAACAGCCAAATGGATAAAGGTCGGCAAAAAAACCGAGCCAACAAAAGTCAGGGAAATATGACTCCAACAAAATGAAGCTATGCTAGTACAGCAAGTCTTGACCACTTCACCACAGCTGAAACACATGAAAATGATGACAATTCTACATTCTTGAAAGTGATAAAGTCCTTTCAAGAAGAATTTAAATCTCTGAAGGAATTCAAAGAGTCCACAATTTTACAAGCAAAAGCAACAGAGAATACCATTAGAGAGCTCCAAGCCAAAGTGGCTCAACTTGAACAGGAAAGAGAAAAGGCAAAGAAAGATTCAAAAGATATGAAAGATTTCCAGACAAAGAGAAGCAAATTGGAGCAGGAAACTAAAAAACGAATAAAATATTTCAAGACATGAAACTAGAAATGGAAGCAATAAAGAAAACACATTCAGAATTAAGAGTGGAATTGGAGAATCAAGGGAAGAGAACAGGAACTACAGACATGAGTATCAAAAATAGGATACAAGAGAAGGAAGACAGGATCTCAGGCATGGAAGATTCAATGGAAGAAATCAGTACAACAACCAAAGAAAATGAGAAAGCTAAAAAAGTTCTCATCCATAACATCCAAGAAATCAAGGACTCAATGAAAAGACAGAACTTAAGAATTATAGGCATAGAGGAAAGAGAAGACTCCTGATTCCAAGGTCCAAGAAACATTTTCAACAAAATCATAGAAGAAAAGTTCCCAAACCTAAAGAAAGTGATGCCAATAAAATTCTAAGAGGCTTAGAGACACCAAACAGATTAGATCAGAAAGAAATTCCTCTCACCACATAATAATTGAAACTCCAAACGTACAGAACAAAGACAGAATATTAAAAACTGTAAGAGAAAAAGGTCAAGTAACATATAATGGCAGACCCATCAGAATTACACCCGACTACTCCTCAGAAACTTGAAAATCCAGAAGGGCCTGGACAGATGTCCTACAAACCCTGAGAGAACATAGGTTCCCAGCCAGACTACTATACACAGCAAAACTCTCTAGCAACATAGATGGAGAAAAGATATTCCATGAAAAAAATCAAATTTAAAAAGTATCTACCCTGAAATCCAGCCCTACAGAAGATTCAGGAAGGAAAATTCCAACCCAGAGAAGATAACTACACCCAAGAAAACAGAAAACAGGAAACTCCATGGCAACTAAACCAAAAGAAACACAGAACCACCACCTACACCAAAATAATAAGAAATAACAACCTTTGGTCACTAATATCCATCAACGTCCATGGACTCAACTCCCCAATAAAAAGGCTTACAGATTGGATCTGTAAACAAGACCCATCATTTTGTTGCATACAAGAAATGCATCTCATTAATAAAGATAGACACTACCACAGAGTAAAGGGCTGGAAAAAGTTGTCCAAGCAAATGGACACAGGAAGCAAGCTGGAGTAGCCATCTTAATATCAAACAAAATAAATTTCCAACTGAAGTTAATCAAAAAAGATAGAGAAGGGTATTAATGAGTATTAAAGGAAATATTCATCAAGAGGACATCTCAATATTGAACATTTATGCCCCAAATACAAAGGAACCTACATTTGTAAAAGAAACTCTTCTAAAGCTTAAATCACACATCAATCCCCACACATTAGTAGTGGGAGACTTCAACACCCCACTCACAACAATGGACAGATCATCAAGACAGAAACCAAACAGGGAAATACTGAGTCTAACAGAGTTCATGAACCAAATGGAACTAACAGATATCTACAGATCATTTCACCAAAACACAAAAGAATACACCTTCTCAGCAGTGCATGGAACCTTCTCCAAAATTGACCATATAGTCGGACACAAATCTAGCCTCAACAGACACAAGAAAATTGAAATAATCCTTGTATCTTATCAGACAACCATGGAATAAAGCTGGACTTCAACAACAGCAGAAACAACTGAAAGTCTACACACATGGAAATTGAATAACTCTTTACTGGATGACTACTGGGTCAGGGAAGAAATAAAAAAGGAAATCAAAGACTTCTTAAAATCCAACGACAATGAAGGTACAACATACCCAAACCTATGGGACACAATGAAAGCTGTGCTACGAGGAAAGTTCATAGCACTAAGTGCCTTCAAAAAGAAAATTGTAAGTGTTCATATTAGTGAATTAACAGCTAAACTGGATGAATTGGAAAAAAAAAGAAGCAAACACTCCCAGAAGGAGCAGAAGGCAGGAAATCATCAAAATTAGGGCTGAAATCAACAACTTAGAAACAAAATTAACAATACAAAGTATAAATGAAACTAAGAGTTGGTTCTTTGAGAAAATCAACAAAATAGACAAACCTTTAGCCAAATTAACTAAAAGGCAGAGGGGAAAAAACACAAATCAACAAAATCAGAAATGAAAAGGGAGAAATAACTACAGATATTGAGAAAATCCAGAGAATATTTAGGTCCTACTTTAAAAATCTATACTCCACCAAATTTGAAAACTTAAGTGAAATGGACAATTTTCTCCTATTGATGCTAAATCAAGATCAGGTTAACAGATTAAACAGCCCTATAACCCCTAAGGAAATAGAAACAGTCATTAAAAATCTCCCAACCAAAAAAAGCACAAGGCCAGATGGTTTCAGCACAGAATTCTACCAGACCTTCAAAGAAGAGCTAATACCAATACTCTTCAAACTCTTTCACAAAATAAAACCAGAAAGAACACTGCCAAACTCATTCTATGAGGCCACAGTCACCCTGATTCCTAAACCACACAAAGGCCCAGCAAAGAAAGAGGAATTCAGACCAATGTCCCTCATGAACATAGATGCAAAAATATTTAATAAAATACTGGCAAACCGAATCCAAGAACACATCAAAAGTATCATAGACCATGATCAAGTAGGCTTCATCCCAGGAATTCAGGGATGGTTCAACATACAAAAATCCATCAATGTCATTCACCATATAAACAAGATGAAAGAAAAAAATGCATGATAATTTTGCTAGATGCGGAAAAAGCATTTGATAAAATCCACACCCCTTCATGCTAAAAGCTTTGGAGAGAATGGACATACAAGGATCATACCTAGAAATAATAAAGAAAATATACAGCAAGCCAGTAGCCAACATCAAATTAAATGGAGAGAAACTTGAAGTATTTCCTCTAAATGCGGGGACAAGACAAGAATGTCCTCTTTGGCCCTATCTTTTCAATATAGTACTTGAAGTTCTTGCTAGAGCAACAACACAGCTAAAGGAGATAAAGGGTATACAAATTGGAAACGAAGAAATCAAATTATCCCTATTTGCAGACAATATGATAGTATACATAAGCAACCCCAAAAATTCACCAGAGAACTGTTACAGCTGATAAACACCTTCAGCAAGGTGGCTGGATACAAAATTAATTCAAAAAATCAGAAGCCCTTCTTTATACAAAAATTAAATATGCTGAGAAAGAAATCAGGGAAACATCTCCCTTAACAATAGCCACAAACAATATAAAATACCTGGGAGTAACTCTATCCAAGAAAGTAAAGGACCTATAAAACAAGAACTTCAGGCCCTTGAAGAAAGAAATTGAAGAGGCCTTTAGAAGATGTAAAGAACTCCCATGCTCATGGATAGGTAGGGTAAACATAATATATATCGCCATCCTATCAAACGCAATATACAGATTCAATGCAATTCCTATCAAAATACCAACACAATTCTTTATAGACCTGGAAAAAGTTATTCTTAATTTCATATGGAACAACAAAAAACCCAGAAGATCTAAATCAATCCTCTAAAATAAAAAATATCTGGAGGTATCACCATCCCAGATTTCAAGCTGTACTACAGAGCAATAGTAACAAAAACAGCACGGTACTGGTATAGAAACAGACCAGTGAATCAATGGAATCGAATTGAAGATCCAGAAATGAACTCACACACCTATGGTCACCTAATTTTTGACAAAGAAGCCAAAACCACACAATGAAAAAAGGACAGTATCTTCAACAAATGGTTCTGATCCAACTGGATGTCCACATATAAAAGAATGAAATTAGACCCATACTTATAACCTTGTACAAAACTTAAGTCCATGTGGATCAAAGACCTTAACATAAGGCAGGTCACACTAAATCTACTAGAAGAGAAAGTGGGAAAAACCCTCGAACTCATTGGCACAGGTGACAAGTTCCTGAACAGAACACCAACAGCTCAGTACCTAAGACCAACAATCAATAAATGGAACCTCATGAAACTGAAAAACTTCTTTAAGGCAAAAGACCCTGTCATCTGAACAAAAGGCTGCCTAGAGATTGGGAAAAAAATCTTCACCAGCCCCACATCTGACAGAGAGCTAATATCCAAAATTTACAAAGAACTCAAGAAATTAAATGCCAAGAAAACAAATAATCCAATCAAAATATGGGGAAAAGAGCTAAACAGAGAATTCACAAAGGAGGAATTCCTAAAGACTGAGAGACACTTGAAGAAATGCTCAGCATCCTTAATCATTAGAGAAATGCAACTCAAGGCGACTCTGAGATTCCATCTCACTCCTGTCAGAATGGCTAAGATCAAAAGGTTGAATGACAGCACATGCTGGTGAGGGTGTGGAGGAAGGGGAACCCTCTTCCATTGCTGGTGGGAGTGCAGGCTTGTGCAACCACTATGGAGGTCAGTCTGGCAATATCTTAGAAAACTTGGAATAGTAGTGCCTCAGGACCCAGCCATAGCACTTCTGGGTATACATCCAAATGACTCCTCACTGAATTACAAGGACATTTCCTGATCTATGTTCATAGCAGCCTTATTTGTAATAGCTAGAAACTGGAAACAACCCAGATGTCCCTCAACTGAAGAATGGATTAAAATCTATGGTACATATACACAATGGAATACTACTCAGGTATCAGAAATAATGAAATTATGCAATTTGTAGTCAAATGGATGGAACTAGAGAAGCTCATCCTGAGTGAGCTAACCCAGACTCAGAAGGATGCACATTCACTTATAGTCGGATTTAACCATATAGTACAGGATATCTACACTACAACCCACCAAAGGGAACATGAACATAGACTTTTTTTTTTTTTCGTGTGAATGAGATACTTTTTCTAGTAGTGCTGCCTTGTAGGCCCCAGTGTATGAGGAGGTTCTTGGCCCTCATATGACTGCTGAACTGGGGTAGGGGGGCTGTTATGTAGGGACACTCCTCTCCAGAGGAGTGGGATGAAAGGGTTAGGGGGTAGAGGGTGGGAGGATGGGAATGCGAGGGATGCAAAGAGGACACTATGATGGAGATGTAACCTGAAGCAATAAAGAAATAAATTAAGTAAGAATGTTGAGTCACATATAGACCTTTAAACTCATGGAGTTGGGTAGATAGTAGAATGTTAAAGTCAGGGGCCAAATAGGTATAAACTGAACATTGGGAAGGTATACTGGGCCAATTTACTCTCATAAATGTGGCATATTTATATCTATTGTTTTGTATAATACTTACTGTTATAAGAGAAGGAACCAGCTGTTGGACTGAAAGGGGAAACCTCTGGAGGGAAGAGGGTGGAAGGGGGAATAGGGAGGGGTTTGTTACTGAGATGTAACTTGAAGAAAAAAAAATAAAGTATTTATAAAAAAAAATAAAAATAAAAATAAAAATAAAAAAATTTAAAAAAAAGAAATAAATTAAAAAATAATATTAGGAGATAGTCTTGTCTGTAAATTCAATTAATTCAGTCAAAATTTTAGTGAATTATTTTTCTCAAAGCCTTAATCAATTCCAAGAGCTTACATAAATCAACACAAAACCTCTTCCATTCAGAAGAACTTTCCATTTTGCTAGTATGAGTTTCATCTCAACTCTAGTTATAAATTCCAGTGACAGAGTTGGGCAAAGAAGAAGTGTCTCAAGGCATATAGACATTTGTACTGCATTGCAGAGGATCCCACTGCTCAGATAAGTATCTCCTCATGGCATAATAACATGGTAAGATAAATCTTCTCTAGAGCACAATATATTCTAAATAAGGTGTGTATTCAGAAAGCCTGTGTGAATACATACAGGATGCAAGTTTGATTGGCATGAAGCAACTGATGTATGTTGTTCATTATGTTTCTGGAAAGATAAAAGCTGTACAACTGGTAAATTAAACATTATTTAAGTAAGAAGATATTTCAAATAAGCACATTTTAAACTTCTGGAGAAAATGACACGGTGTACCTCAAGGGGAAAGCTGAGAGAAGCTGGCTGCCCTCCAAAGATAGTCATAATACCAAGAACACAAATATACATCACTTTAATGTAGGCAGAAGAGTTCAAAGGGGCACAATAACATATCTATTTGTTCTATTTGTATGTGAAACACACATTCACAACACACTCTCACACACACATGTTTGGGGGAAGAACTGAGAAAAACTAAGAATGATGAAAATGATATGTTAAAAGCATAACATAACCAACAAAAAATAATCATGAATTGTTTTAGAATTACAAGTCAGGGAAAAACAAATTTAGAGATAAACTTAATGGTATAAAAAGAAGGAAATAAAATAAAGAAATTTTATTGACTGATTTCCTAGGTATTGAAAACACACACACAAAAAAATAAGGGATGCAAACCTAGAGTTGGGTGTATGTGTTAGATAGATTCAAACATGTATGAAAAGAATTACCATGACAAATATTGGATACTACTAAGACCAGCTGAAAGAGTGATACTCCATCACAGTGGCTCTAACCATTGGACATCTGTGCAAAGAAGCAATGTAGTCCATAGTCCGTGCATGTCAAACAAGAGTGATACTGGAAGTTGCATAGTCACCCAGAACTCCCACAAAACAAAATGTTGAGCCTCAGATTGTTGTAAAGATATTTTTTGGTTTGTTTTGTTGGTTTACGTAGAAGTGAAAAAGATCAGTGAAGTATGCTCATAGTCTAAGGAGTTATAAAATTATAACACACTCAGAAAATCCCCCAAGCAGAGCAACAGGTGTGCCAAAGATGTGCAGACACGGAAAGGAAAGGAAAGGTGACACGCTATGGTACTGACGATGGCTTGTTGAAGTGAACAGAGTCTGAATGACTTAGCAGTCTTCAACTAGGCAGCATGGAGAGTTCATAGTCTCTCATTTCTCATAAGAGAGAGCAAGCCAACAGACAACCAACATGACAGAGGAAGTAAGAGGGAAAAATCCTGCTTGTTCTCATTTGTAAAAGTGGGATGTGCTCCTGACTCTCTAAGAGAAGTGTATGCCAGTCCTTACCCTTTAGGGAAGGATGAATTTCTAAATCTCAAATGCAGATGTTTAGTATTTATAAGATAAAATGAGTGATCTCAAATGACTAATATTGAATGAGATCTACATAGTCACAGGATGTCCCTCCTGAGCACAACTAGGTAAACTGACTTCTTGGAACAAGTAAGACTATCATGCTCTGTGAGCAGCTACTACTTCTGTCACTATGGTGTGAAAATGGCCCAAAGGATATGCAGTCAAAAAGGTAGGCTGTGTTCTATATAGTTTTACTTACTAAAACACTGTTCACCCTAATTTCACACTCTGGCAGCAGCTGATGTTTGTTGACCCTGGACTTGATTACTACTTCTCAAACATTAGCGGCCATCAGAAGTACGTGGTGGGCTTTTTCTAGCAACACTGTTGCAGCTGGTCCCACCTAGAGTTCCTGACTGGCACTTGAGGAGAGCTAATAACCTGCACTCCTTGGGAATGCCTCTCCTGGTGATCAAGCAACTACACATTCAGAACACCAGAGCCTGAGGACAGAAATAATGAACGAAGGGACCAAGCAAGGGTGTGGGTGTCTATCAAGGTAAGCAGAAGGTACCCTCTGATGCACACACATATGTCACCATCGTCGGGTCTGTGGAGAGCTAGGGGTATAACTCCTATATCAAATTATGCTATGCCATCTCAAAAATGACTTTCTACATGAACCTGGGCTGAGTACATGAGACCTGAAAAAGGAAAGAAGATGCAGCAGGAGGATTCAGGGAGCCTTTGGTGGCGTTGAAGATGGAAGATATAGGAGGAGGGAAGTTGGCAGTGCCTGGCCCTAAGAGCAGGCCCATACTGAGCATGAGCATACAAACAGAAACTGACTCCATAACAACCACAGAATCTAAAGTCTGCCAGTGATAATAAGCTTGAGAACGTGTTGTTTTCTGAAGTCTCCAGATGAGAATGTAATACACCCATCATCTGCCTCCTGTATTATGATGCCCTGAGCAGAGAACAGATAAAGACTGAACTTCTGACTTGCATGGCTCTGAGGTAACAAATGAAAATATACAAAGCAATCAGGCTTCTAATAAGCATAAGCTTATACTAAGGACACTGTGAGGAAAATGTGATGCTTGTGGGAAGTGGTCCCCATCTTGGACTCAGAGTTCCCTAGAAGCAACACTGCCAGACACCATGCCTGTTCCACTCACTAACCTCTCTACCCTTCAAATCATCATATGCAAATCATTGTTCTTTGAATTAAAACAGTCTGAAACTTCTGATTCGCCTCTTCTGCCATAAGCTCAAACTGAGGTAATAAATAGTTTACATATTTGGCAAGCTTAGCTTACACTAAACCTGACATGAAGTAACTCTTTCCAAGCAACTATAAATTCTTTAGCATCAAATGTGCGCCAACCCAGATCATTCCCACATAGATCCTTTTTGTGCTTTATTAAGCTCAAATTCACACAAGTTTAAAAGCTACCCTCAAGTGTTAAGCATTCTAAAATAACATTAATTTAAGAGCATTATATTTTCTGATATTTAAAACATCTCCAACATGATATAGCCATAATTTGATTTTTCTAATGTTCTTACAAAGATCATGTTTATAGTATAATAACTACAATTTGCAAGGTTATTAATTGGAATTAAGCTAAATTGTAAACAGACTTCCAGAGCATTTTTCTGTTCTTAAGTTGAATGCATTAGGTACTTATGAATATCATTTTTAAGAGTCTCCTTAGAATAAAAAATCTTAATGATTAATTTTGATCAAAGGAATGTCTTCATTTCAAATGAAGTCACAGTCCAGCTCAAAATTTTTGGGGAAAGGTCTAATGACATTGCTTCTGATAAACTGATTTCAATACTGAGATCTAGTTACTGCCCCTTCTGAGGCATTCTCTTGATTGGTTAATAAAAGTTGCTGATGGACAATTAGCTGGACAGAAAGAGTATAGGAAGGCAGGACTTCCTGAGATTAGAACAGGAACTCTGTGTTTCACTCAGAGGATGAATTCATTCCAGCCAGGAACAGGAAGAAGGAGGACACACACCATGGGTTAGAAAAAAGAACCTCACTCCACATGGCCAGCAACATCTGTATAGCATGGTGAATAGAAGTCCAAGTGGACGTATGTATATATGGGGTCATATTTGGGTAATAGAATTAAGAGCTAGCTTGGGTGGGTCAAGACTGATCAATTCAGGCCAAGGATTGTTAAAATTCATTTAGTGTCTGGTGTGTACTCATTTATAATGATGAGTTAAGGATTAGCAGCCACTGAATCAATTAACAATAATATAAATACTGTTAAACAAATTAATTAATTATTTCAACACAGAATCAAATAGCAGAGATATATTATGCTTGTTCAGCAATTTGGTATGATAATTTGGAAAATTATAATTTTTAAATTAATGTTAGCATGGCAAAGACTAAACCCATGAGCTAGATTAAGAGTCTAAAAGGCACTGTCCTATGTTTTTCTAACTTGAATAAAAGGATCCAAACATTATGAACACTAAGAAATCCTCACATTGACCTCAGGCTATACCTTGCCATGACTCTATACTATATAAAATAATGGGTTTTCATGCTGTGCCCTACCCTGACAGGCTCCATTTTGCATACAGCCTCTGATTTCATGTTTAAGATGAAGGATGAATGTGAATGTGAGTAGATATGTGAACCAGACCATCTATCCAGCATCACTCGAGCAGACTAGATTGATAAATGACTTATTCCTAGGAGTAAAAACATATCACCTTACAAGTTTACTAGGGTGAATTGAGAATGTAGAGACACATAGGTGTGTTAAAGCCCTGTCAGGGAAATCAGGCCCAAGAAATTATCAGATATATCAAAGAG
This sequence comes from Lophiomys imhausi, assembly GCA_907164525.1. Classification (NCBI taxonomy): domain Eukaryota; kingdom Metazoa; phylum Chordata; class Mammalia; order Rodentia; family Muridae; genus Lophiomys; species Lophiomys imhausi. The sequence goes on along the minus strand of CAJQZJ010004687.1, from coordinate 12,600,685 downwards.
AAGTATATGTGTAACTCCCTCATCAGATCCCATAAAGAGGTGGACACCTAGAGATGCAATTGTGACCTGTCATCTGACGAACTAGTGTGTGCATAAAGAACTGACTGGCAGAGAACTTAAAACTGTCCCTGGGGCTCCAGCTTAGCTCAGGGTACCCACTGTTGATGTGGTTTACTCAGCAATCATCTGTCTGTACTCTTACTCTTCCTGTGGACCATGTTCTACCTGTTGGGGTAGTGTTAAGCATTCGAAATGTTAATTGGTCCTGTTTGCTGTCTGTTACTTACATTGACTCTGATTGGTTAAATATAATGCTAAGGCCTGAGATTGGGCAAAGACAGAGAAAGGTGGGACTTCCTGAGATTAGAACAGGAAGCCTGCACTTTAGACAGAGGATTAATGCATTCGAGCTAGCAGCAGGAAGAAGAAGGCATTCCAGCCAGGAGCAGCAGAAAAGAGGACACACACCATGGGTTAGAAAAAAGAACCTCATTCCACATGGCCAGGAACATCGGCATATCGTGGAGAATGGCAGTCCAAGGGGACATATGTATATATGAGGTTATATTTGGGTAATAGAATTATGAGCTAGCTTAGATGGACTAGGATTGCACACTCAGGCCATGGCTTGTGAAAATCCATGCAGTCTCTGTGTGCTTATTTATAATGGCTGCTTAAAGATTAACAACTGCCAAACCAATTACTGATAATAAATGATGGTTAAATAGTTTAATTAGCCATATTCTTTTTACATATGGCATCCAACTACGGCAATTAGAATCCATGCTTACAGTGTGAGAAGGCCCGGGTGAAAGCCAGTTTCCTCGCCAAAGAGCAGGGAACCGAACCCAAATACATTTCAAAGGTACGGCCACCTTAACAAAAGCTGTTGCCTTGCAGCAAAGGTGAAGAGCTAAGGTTTAACTCTCCTTACATACTAAAAACCTGGCAGCCTTCTAAACAGAGTTAAATGGAGGAATTCATAATGCCTCAATACTTTTGGATTCCAATTGAGTTTGTTCTTCTTAGCATACAAATAATTTTTATCCTGACAATTGTAGTTCTGGGTCTTTTTTGAGAAAGTTCAGACTAGGATAATCTTAAATGAAACAATTTATAAATGGAATGCTAAATTGCCAACAATGATAATAAAGGAAGGAGGGAGGCCCTTCCTAATAGATAATACAAAATTGATGGCAGCTGGAGCTAAAAGTTCCCTGGCCATAAGGTGCTTGTCAGGGCTTTCTGGGAAGGGTCCACCAATGAAATACAGTTGCAACTGGATTTCAAGGAATAATGAACAAAGCTTTAATTGTAGCATGGAATGGTATGGTTAGACATGCCACGGCTTTTGGAATGTTGTTTCTTTGCTTGATTTTGTTTAGATGTTTTGATTTTCCTACATCAGGAGATAGAAAGAATATTTGTCTGGTTTGGCATTGCTAAAACATAATAGATTTTTGGAGATTTTGGGCTGATTTAGAATTGTCACTACAGCTTAAAGTTGATTTCTGGGTTACAGAGTTACTAATATCTGGGATTTAAGTGAAATGTTTGAGCAGGGTGGTACTAGCACATGCCTTTAATCCCTTAATCCCATTATAGAAGAGGAAGAAACAGGCAGATCTCTGGATTCTAGACCAGTCTGGTTTAAACAATGAAGACAGGGTGGGAAACATGCTGATAAGACAAGGCTGCTTACTAAAGATAGTCTAGAATTAAAAAATGACACATTTTTCCCTTGATGTTAAGTTTAATAATGTCTTTACTGATCTAATGGATAAATACACATAACCTGAAATTTATGTGAAGAAAAAGGGCTCCCAAGCCAGTCTCCTTAGTTGTGGGGCTCCTACTGGAGAACTGGTTTCAAGAGGCATTTTGCTCCTAAAAGAGGTATGTTAATCCCTGGGTGTGGTGGTGTACACCTTTAATCCCAGAACAGAGGGATTAAACAGGTAGAGGCAGGCTGATCTCTATGAGTTCAAGGCCGGCCTGGTCTACAAAGTGAGTCCAGGACAAGGCTACACAGAGAAACCCTGTCTCAAAAAACCAAAAAAAAAAAAAAAATAGGGATAATTCAATTATTAAAATTCATACCTTGATCCCAAAACTTGGGAGACAAGGAAAAAACTGGCTCGTTGTGTGTTCAAGGCCAATCTAAATGTACAGAGCTCTACAGAACAAATCAAGACAGCCCAAGCTACAAAGAGAAACCCTGTCTCAATAAGGATAGATATATCCACATATAAATTAAATCTCCAAAGAGAGGAGAAAAGGAAAGAGGAAATATATAAATGCATATCTTTGTTCTCAAAACATGGGAGACAAAGACAGAGACAGATTGGTCCTTTTGAGTTTGAGGCAAACCTAATCTACAAAAAGCCAAAACAACACAGAATAAACCTATTTTAATCAATATTTATGTCAACTGCAGAGGAGAATATTTAAACTTCATACAGTCTCATGTTGTATTTTCAATTTAAAATAGATTAATATAGTATATATACATATATATGTATATATATATATAATACTATTACATGTCATCTTTTTATATGGCATAAATGTAGACTTACAAATGTCTTTCTTCTGTTCAAACAAAGAACGGAAAAATATTCCTTAATTTATTTGTGCATCCTGCACATCCAAGGTATTTTGCTAATTGCAGAACTATATGTTACTTGTGAGAAATTATATAGTTTCAGAACAATGGGACCTGAGTCCAAAGAAGACAAGGCAAGTAACCCAAATGATTCAGCCTCATAGACTGCTTCAATAGCTGTTTCCACCAAAATCCAGAACAACTTCAAACAGCTTGCTGAGATGGCCCAGCCTCAAAGACTGTTCCAAACAAGACTTCAATAAACCCCTGAACTTTCCTACCAAAGTCCAGCTTCGAACTACACATTGCTCAGAACATTCAAATCGCTGAGCACATAGATACTAGAAAACAAATGTTACAATTTACTTGCTTAACCATTTTTTTCTTCTTTTTTTTGGGGGTGGGGGTCCTAAACAGGTTTTCTGTGACCCAATTCAGCAGGAAGAAGTTTTAAGAGAGCACCGTCCCATTCCCAAAAGTGGGGGAGATGATAGATGTTGTTTGGGGGAATTGTTACAAATTGTTAAATGGTCTTATTAAGCAAGATATAGTAGATTAGATTCAAGGACTTTTTTATTTCTTTTTCTCTTCTCTATCCTTCTTTCTCTCTTATATGGGGGGAAAGACTTGAAAAGAAAAAGAGGGGAAATATATCTATATAATATAGAAATGATAAGATATAAGGATAGATTCTTGAATCTGCTCTGAAACTCAAATCTATTGTTATTCTCAAATAAGGTTATCTTTCGATACATTGGTGTAAAATTTTGTATATTGATATAAAAATAAGGTTAAATTTTGATTCATTGGTATAGAATTTTATATTTAGACACGTATTGTGCATATTTCAGCTTATATAAGGTATTGCACCTATACAAATCATTTAAAAGTACAGGTTTACTTCCAATCCTTTTATGAGTTGCTACTGTAATCTATTTAGGAGTGTGGAAAATACAAGTTGACTGGGCAGTTGAGCTTCTGGTCATGTCAAATACTAGTCTTAATTTATCACAAAATAGACATAATATTTTAAACAGATAAGAAATGTTTAAAAATATACAGTTTGTTTGTTTGTTCATAGATAGATAGATAGAAAATAGATGATGGATTTATAAATAAATCGATAGATATCTTCAAAACCCTCAGAGGCATACAGAAAATGGCATTTAAAGATTATTTTATTATTTTAAGAATTGTTTGACTTAAGACAGTCAGTTCCTGGCAACTCCCATTTGACTTGGGAGAAGACAATGAGCATCAAAAAGAAATCTCCCATCAGGAGATAATTCCTATTGGGCAAAAATGCCCCTGCTCTCTCAACAGACTATATATATGGTCCAAAGATGGACCAGAGCTTAAATGCAGGTAAGTCAATGTCCTAATTCTGCAGAGACAGAATGGGAAAATCCTTCTTATTTCCTGCTTCACAATTTAGTCTGTGAAAAATGCTTGGCCAGAAGGCTAAAGATGATGCTCCAATGATATCAAGAGATATTTGGGACTGTCTAGGCAACAAGCTATCATATTTCTTTTTGGGAGCTGCTCTCCTATGCTTCCTACTCACTCAAATAATAACTTTGTCCCTTCTTATGTCTTTGATGGGGTTGAAGACATAATAGTTATAAATTTTCAATTGAACTTGAGTTGTTTAGGAATGAAAAGGATATTTTCAAGTCTAAATAAAATCTTTAGGTTTATAAATATAGGATAAGATAGAAATTATTTAGGTTCAGAAGTTTAGACACACCAAGATAGATAGATGATTTTTTTGTGAAAACCCATGCGGTCTCTGTGTGCTCATTTATAATGGCTGCTTAAAAATTAACAGCCGCAAATCACTTAATAATAATCTAAATACCGGTAAACAATTTAATTATTTCTACAAATGGCAGCCCAATGTAACTTAATTAATTTTTTTTACATCTACCTATTCCTTTGTCTGAACTTAGTCATGATCTTGCACCTCTGTGATTTGACTCAACTTATAGATCTTAAAATTCTGACATATATTTCCATAACTCTATTCCAGCAGCTGTTTCCTGGCAGTGGACTTAGTTATTCATCTTATACCTATCATATTCTATGTACATTTCTCTGATCCCATTTCTGAAACCTCATAGAACTCTGTGGTAACCTTCACAATCTTTTGTACCCATTTTGTAACCCACATTCATGCACATATAGGTCTATTTACTGTGATGGCTGGTATGAGAGTTAATATGAGCAATTAAAATAGGAAAAAAGAATCTTTGCTTACTTTTGCCAGATTATAAAAGAAAGCAGGATTATGTGGCAAATTGCTGTGACCAAAAACTCTATACCTTTAAATGGAAACACAAACACTACCCTCTATGTTTTTGATAGTGTTCACAACATCCCACATCCTGGTCCTGAGTAAAGTGAACTTTATCATCTCAAACAAATCCCTTCCCATTTTGTCTCCACAAGAGAGAAATTAGAGTGTTTCTTGTTGGATATAGAAAACTATATTTCTTTGTTTTAAAATATAAGAAATTCCACAAAGAAGCAGAATTTTTGAAGATGTAATGACTACTGGACATTTGCAAACATTAGTGACAAAAATTCACCTTACCTTTGAACCATTTTCTAATGCTTAACCATAGAATAAAGAATAAGCATACAACATAGTCCAACTTCACATTTTCTAACAAACAGCAGAAGTGACAGACTTCTTATCATTGAATTTCAAATTTCTGTGCATCTTATTTTTCAATAAGCCTCTCAAACCTTGTCTAGGTTGAACTTCCCAAACCAGACAAATCAGCACATGTGTATTCTTGCTACAAAAAGAGGAAGTATTGGCTCACATGCAGAGTGTTTAAAGTACATGCTCATCCAGGTTTCAGGGGCTCATAAAAAGACAGTACAACCACATTAGAAAGTGAGGTGTGTCATTGGCATCACTTAGCTACTAATGATCCAAGGCTCCTGGGAAACCTTTGTTATAGCTAGTAATACCTGTGTTTTCCTTAATTTAGAGGCATGCATGATCAGTCTCAGATATATTGGCCAAGAACACAGTGAAGGAATAAGCCAAGCTTGAAAGAAAACATAGGTGAGTTCCTCTGGGTAGAAATTGCTCACGAAAGAGAATTGGAGCAGGGAGAATAAGTCAGCCAAGGAAGTAGATAGGACAAGGTCAGAACATTAGGTATAGACAGGCTTGACAGTCACAGATGTCCAGTGTAACTTTCCCAAATCTAAGAAGTAAACAAAAATTGAAATGAGATTTTCAGAATAATGATTAATGATAGCTAGTAAACAAGAGGGAGGTAGTCACATAATGAAAATTACTAAGCAAGTTTATTTTAATGAGAGATCTTGGTTACTGTAAATATTTGATATATAAATACATTTTCAATTGGAATAATTTATAAGTTCCTTCACTAGCCCAAGACCAAGTTTCTTGCTTTGGATATTAGTTTGCTCTTCATTTTTTTTTATTTTAATGATTACAGGTAGGTGTAAAGGAACTTAAATATTATACATGGAAATCATGTAGAGTCTCCAGCGAGAGAACTGAAGAATAGTCTTCTATAGGTCATATGCTACTGGAAAAGCATCACTATAGAGAGGAACACCACCAGCATGCAATATGTGCCATGCATGTGGGTCATGTGTAGGTTTCTTTCATTCCCCAGTGACCACATGAAAAAGTTTAAAAAGGTAAAGTTAACTTATTTTTATTCAACAATATATAAAAATTATATAATCAAAAAAATAGCAAGGAGTTATCCTACCATCACCTTTCTATACAGTCCTTGGCAGCTAGCATGCACTTTACAGACAACCCAACTCAATTAAGACAATCCAGTTTTAGGTATGCAGGGGGTACATGTGGCAGGCTCCATTTGGCCATCCAGGCTGAGAAGTTCTCGGCCATTAACTAACTAGGGTCCTGGCAACATTATTCCTTAACCTAATTTCCCTTATCTATAAATTGAGAAAATAATAGTTTTCAATTTTATTCCTTGCTCTACCTCTGAATCTATTAAAGGAGAGCAGTCATACAAAACTAGTTTTGACACTATTTGACAATAAATATTCAGAATTTTTAGTTGTAAGATTATATTAATATGGCATTGAAATTGCTCATATTCTCAAAAATTGGATATCACAAATTGTTCTGGCCATCATAAGAGTTGACCTTGGTTTCCTCAAAAGATAAGAGACAAAGCTCAAATGAAAGATATTAATAATGTGTGATTCTGCCATTAAACAGAAAAATAAACTACCTACACTTTATTCTGCTTCTGAAGAGATCTTGTTCTCATCCTATGCATTATGATTGGCTTTCTCCAAGTCTGTGAAGTACAGGTAAAGTCATATGCTTGCTAGAGTCCTGTTCTTGCTCCCTGGTAACACTAGGCAGGATAGCACATGCTGGCAAGATTGTGGAGAAAGGGGACCACTCTTCCATTGCTGGTGGGAGTGCAAGCTTGTACAACCACTATGGAATTCAATCTGGCAATATCTTAGAAAACTTGGAATAGCTCTACCTCAAGACCCAGCCATACCACTTCTGGGTATACATCTAAATGATTCCTCATCAAACCACAAGGACTATTCCTCATCTATGTTCATAGCATCCTTATTCGTAATAGCTAGAAACTGGAAACAACCCAGATGTCCCTCAACTGAGTTATGGATTAAAAAGCTGTGCTACATCTACACAATGGAATACTACTCAGCCACAGAAACAACGAAATCATGCATTTTTTCAGCCAAATGGATGGAACTAGAGAAGTTTATCCTGACTGAGCTAACCCAGACCCAGAAGGATGCACATGGCATCTATTCATTTATAACCAGATTTTAGCCATATAGTTCAGGATAACCATACTACAACCAATGCACCAAAAGGAGAAGGAACATAGACTTTGTTACTTGTCAATGAGACACTTTGCCCTAATGGTGCTGCCTTGTAGACCCCCAGTGTATGAGGAGGCTCTTGGCCTTCATATGACTGCTGAACTTGGACAGGAGACTGATATGTAGGGACACCCCACTCCGGAGAGTGGGATGGAAAGTATAGGGGGTAGAAAGTGGGAAGGTGGGACTGGGAGGGGTGGAAAGAGGGCACCGTGGTGGAGATGTAACCTGAAGTAATAAATGAACGTTAAAAGAAAAAAAAAAAGCCTGTGTTACATGCCTTTAATCCCAGCACTCGGGAGGCAGAGACAGGTGGAACTCTGAGTTCCAGGCCAGCCTGGTCTACAAAGTGAGTCTAGGACAGCCAGGGCTGTTACACAGAGAAATCCTGTCCAAAAAAAAAAAAAAATCAAAAAGAAAAAAAAAGGAAAGAAAAAAAAAAGACAAAAGCCTGTACAGACCTTAGAAAGCTAAGAAATCATCAGAAAGGTGAGCTAGTATCCACAGTTAACAGCTAGCAATCAGAAACATCAAGAGGTCATCTTGGACCTTACAACCCAGATGATCCTCCAGATAAATGCTTCTCTATGACTGAACCAGACCAAACAGAAATTCTCAAATCCAAAATATCACAAAAAGTAAAACCATTTTTTTCTGTTGCAAGGTATATAGAGTTGTTTCATAATGCAGAAATAGATAATAAAACTACTGCATATAACATAGTATACAGATTTAATTATTTTAAGGGTTTTTCAAGACAGGGTTTCTCTGTGTAGTCCTGGCTGTCCAGGAACTCATTCTGTAAACCAGACTGTCCTCAAACTCAGAGATCCACCTGACTCTGCCTCCCAAGTACTGGGATTAGAGATGGGTGTCACCATGCCTGGCCCAGATTTAATTTTTAAAAACCTATTTTTGAGATCCTTTTAGGTTCACAACAATATTGACTGGGAATGAGAAGTCTCCTATGTACACATAGCTCCCATTATCACCATCCTCATCAGGGTCCTCTATTGACCCATGTTTCTCATTTGCTGGCTACAAATTACATATAGGCTGACTTTTGGTCCAATATATGTTGTGGGTTTGTACACATGTGTAGTGACATTCTAGTACAGTGCTGATCCTAAAAGTCCTGCTGGTATGTTTAAGTTGCAAAATACCTGAATTCACAGGAAAGAAATGGTTCACCAATAAATATAAGCTTAGAAACAATGATGTTTAAAACACCATTTACAATTTTCACAATTACTTTAGTTTAGGATGATCCTGTAGCTCACTTAGTCAATGTCTCAACATTGGTCATGGTAGCTATGTTAAGTTCTTATGTTTATAAATGAACCTGATATACTATAATATCATAATCATTTATATGTTAACAAAAGAAACAAATGGCAGAGCTGAGGCGATGACTCTGGAAAACAACAGTGAACACTCAGGCCTCCATACATGTACACACAAGGATGTATATACAGACACACAAACATACGCATGCACATACGGACACACACATACATGCACATACAGACACACACACAAACAATTTAAAAATTATATTAAAAGAACAAATTGCAAAGGCAATTGGTACACGAGGAGGAGGAAGATAACATACTATAAAACACACGGTATTGTTTTCATTAATGGTGTAACAAAGCTTATTAACACACCCTTATCTCAGCTAGTCATTACTTGTAATTTTTCCAAGTACCAGAGACTTCCAATGTTCTTCACAGAGACCCAGAGCTCAAGAGCATGAATATCTAGTGATCTTTTTTTGTTACTTTTAAAATTTTTATTTATTACTTCAAGTTATATCTCCATTGCAGTCCCCTTCCCCTTCCCCTCCCCAGCCCACCTTCCCACCTTCTCTCCCTTCTCCCAGAACTCATACATAATTCTTCTTTAAAATTATGAAAATTATAAGGTATAACATACATTCCCAATGTCAAGTCCATACATATTTGGCAACTGATATTAATATTCTATTATCCATCTATCTCAATGAGTTTAAAGTTCTATACCTAACACATGTTCCATCCTAACTTACATTACCAACTTAAAAACATCTTCCTCAGCCAGCCAGTTGTCTGTCATTTCTTAGTTTTTGAAACTGCTGGCTCTGTACTTCCTATATAATCAGATATATTCATCCTTCTCAGATCTCTGATGTGGTTGAAGACTAGATAGTTATAGTCTCACAGTTAAATTTTAAGTTGTTTTGGAATTAGTGAACTTATTTTTAATTCCAGAAACACTGTTATAAGTATTTTCAGCTGTTAAGTCTAATGTACACTTAATTAATAACTCCAGGATTGCAATATACAAATTAATTACTAGGCTATATAATTTTAAAATGCCACACAGAGAAATTTCTCATTTTAGCAGTTTTAAAATGTACCATATTCTTGCCAGGCGTGGTGGTGCACACCTTTAATCCCAGCACTTGGGAGGCAGAGGGAGGCAGATCTCTGTGAGTTCAAGGCCAGCCTGGTTTACAGAGTGAGTCCAGGACAGTCAAGGATACACAGAGAAACCCTGTCTCGAAAAACCTAAAAAAAAAAAAAAAGTACCATATTCCTACAAAATCAATTAAGAGAGCATCCAGGTATTGGAACAAAATATATGTATGTGATGAAATCATTTTGATTTGTTTTGTGTTCCTGACCACACACTTCAATATATACTAAGAGACAGCTTTTAGCCAGGAAAGCTGCCACTCAGTTAAACAGATAAGACAGAAATATTTCTTGCAACAAGGAAAGGGAGCCCCAGCATTTAAGTAAGTTTTAAAAGATTCTCATAAGAGAGAATGAGTAATTCCTGAAGTCAAAATATTTAGAATCACCCAGCCTACCCTATTTCCTTAAGGCACAAAAGGTACTGTTCTGTTTGATGACAAGTTGACAATGGGTGTTCTTCTGCAATGCTTTAAACATACAAAGTGGAAAAGGACAGTTTTGCTATTCATCTCCTGCTGCCCAGAAAGGGGCTTCATTCTTATAAAAACCTACTAAAGTTCAGCTACTGGAGAAGAGCATTCTATTGTGGGGCTGTGTGTGATGACTGAGTCTACAGTGTCCAGATAGATAACTATTCCATATGATTTTCTTTCATTCCACACATAGCAAGGAATTATAGAAGGACTAGATATCCTTGGAAATCTGAAAAGGGTGGGCCAAGGAGCAGGTACAAATACTGAAAACACTGGAAATTCCATGAGAAGGCAACTATGGATTATAAGCTGGGCATACATTTAGCAATCATAACGATTTCATTTGTAGATATCAATCTCTGAAAGTCTGGTTGACTTTTCTTATAGTATTATCAGATGACAGAGAGGCCTGCTGGGCAGAAGATCTAACGCGTTAAATCTCAAAGGTTTTCAGAACCTCCTGAGGGTCATGAGCAAACCACATGCCTCTGTCTTGGAAATGTTCAATGATGCTGATGCTCTTGGCACCAGAGACCTTACTTTAATAATTGTTGCTTGTTAGGGTTGGAATATTTGATGGTTATGCCTGCCTCTGGTTATAGCCTAGCTGTTTCTACTTTTTGGTCTACCACACTGTGAGGTAGCTCTTTTACAAGCTACTGTTACCAGAAATGCAGTGATGCCTTCCTTGCTATGATGGACTGAAACTCCCCAGAAACTGTGAACCAGAGTAGAACTCTCCTTAACACTCTATTAGATATTTTGTCAGGGTGATTCAAAACTAAGTCATGCACTATATAAAGTATCCTTGAGGGGGGCCAAGATGGCGGCGACCTACACTGACGCATTTTGAATGCGGGGAAAAAGAGCCATAAAAACCACAGAGTTATTGGGCACTATGCAAAAACCGGAGGGGCTAGACCCCCCCGGAACACTCACAGCTCCCAAGGGACTGTTAAAAGTCCCAGGGAAAGGCTCTCCCCCCATCTCTCGCAGACACGGAAGCCACTAAACCCAGGATTCAGGAACTCCCATTTGGAGAGGCACCTGGTAAGATCGACCCCAACTCACAGCAGACAGAATCAGAGGCCACTTGGCGATAGATCACTAACCTACTGGGCTCCCCACACCTCAGGAAGAACTTATACCCACTTAAAAAACTTTGTGAGATAGTGGACGTTTTAGCAAGGAACAAACAGGGAGCTCAGCGGGTGGTCGGCAGCCGCTCGTGAAGCAGAGGGCGGAGGTTCCGAGAGAGCACACTTACGGCAGCACAGCTGGGGAGGGAGCCCGGCTGGCAGGGAATAATCCCCGCGAACCCACGGCAGGACAACTGGGGAGAGAGCCAGGCATGGGCGGGGCCAGGGATCCACACACCAATGGCTGAGCTGGGGCGAGAGGACCACTCAGGCGGCCGGGGATCCGGGGCTCGGTGAACCCATGGCTGAGCAGCCAGGGAGGGAGACCCGCGGCTGCGCAGACAGGGAGGGATTCAGGCAAAGAGGCCAAGCCTGTGGCAAGAAGCCTAGTGAAAAACCAGAAATCGGGACCATATCTGTATTCTGGAAAATCCAGACATATTAGGTGTGGAGCCAGACCTTGTCAGCCTTCGTGATGACAAACAAAGCCCACAGAATCTGTGCCTGGGCAAACAGGTCCATACCATCAGAACCATTACAGGCTGATAACTCAGAGTGCAACACAGAGAAGTCTGAATTGGGAGCAGTGAAACAATCCTGGTCCATTACTCACAACCTGGGAATAGGCTGCACCAGCTCACAGTGCCTCAGGCGATTAAAAACAGTGACCCTGAAATCCCCCTGTAAGCAACCACAGATAGCCAAGTAACTCGTCCCCTGCACCAAATTATCCACTGTGGATCCAAGCACAGAAAACGACAAGAACAGACAGCTAAACGCATCCAATGGCCAAAGGTCAAAAAAAAAAAAATAGAAATCAAGGAAATATGACTCCAACAAAGCAGAATTATCCTAGCTCATCCAATTTGGATGACTTCACACTAACAGAAACACATGAAAACGTTGACAATTCTGCATTATGGAAAGTGATAGAGTCCCTGCAAGAAGAACTTAAATCTATGAAGGAATTCAAAAAAGCCACAATTCTACAAGTCAAAACAAGGAACAACACCATTAAAGAGCTCCAAGCCAAGGTGACAGAGCTTGAACAGGAAAAGGACAAAGCAATGAAAGATCTTCATACAAAAACAAGCAAGCTGGAGAAGGAAATGCACAAAACGAACAAAACCATACAAGACATGAAAATAGAAATAGAAACAATAAAGAAAACACAGTCAGAGTTAAAAGAGGAAGTGGAGAACCAAGGGAAGAGAACAGGAACTACGGATGTGAGTATCAACAATAGGATGCAAGAGATGGAAGACAGGATCTCAGGCATGGAAGATTCGGTGGAAGAAATCAGTACAACATCCAAAGAAAATGAGAAGGCTAAAAAATCTCTCACCCACAACATCCAAGAAATCAAGGACTCA
>CAJQZJ010004687.1:12572108-12586524 GCA_907164525.1 Lophiomys imhausi | reverse complement strand
CTCATATTAGTGAACTAACAGCTAAGCTGGGTGAATTGGAAAAAAAAGAAACAAACACTCCCAAGAAGAGCAGAAGGCAGGAAATCATCAAACTTAGGGCTGAAATCAACAACTTAGAATCAAAAAGAACTATACAAAGAATCAATGAAACCAAGAGTTGATTCTTTGAGGAAATCAACAAAATAGACAGACCCCTAGCCAAATTAACTAAAAGGCAAGGGAAAGAACCCAAATCAACAAAATCAGAAATGAAAAGGGAGAAATAACAACAGACATTGAGGAGATCCAGAAAATATTCGGGCATTACTTTAAAAATCTATATTCCACTAAATTTGAAAACCTAAGTGAAATGGACAATTTCCTCGATAAATTCCACCTACCAAAACTAAATCAAAATCATATTAACAGCTTAAACAGCCCAATAACCCCTAAGGAAATATAAACAGTCATTAATAATCTCCCAACCAAAAAAAGCCCAGGGCCAGATGGCTTTAGCACGGAATTCTACCGGACCTTCAAAGAGGAACTAACACCATTACTCTTCAAACTCTTCCACCACATAGAAACAGAAAGAACAATGCCAAACTCATTCTATGAGGCCACTGTCATTCTGATTCCTAAACCACACAAAGACCCAACAAAGAAAGAGTACTTCAGACCAATCTCCCTCATGAACATAGACGCAAAAATAATTAATAAAATACTAGCAAACCAAATTCAAGAACACATCAAAAGTATCATACACCATGATCAAGCAGGCTTCATCCCTGGAATGCAGGGATGGTTCAATATACGAAAGTCTATCAATGTAATTCACCACATAAACAAGGTGAAAGAAAAAAACCACATGATAATCTCGCTAGATGCAGAAAAAGCATTTGACAAAATCCAACAACCCTTCATGCTAAAAGTTCTGGAGAGAACGGGCATACAAGGACCATACCTAGAAATAATAAAGGCAATATACAGCAAGCCAGTAGTCAATATCAAATTAAATGGAGAAAAGATTGAATCATTTCCTCTAAACTCAGGGACAAGACAAGGATGTCCACTTTCACCATATCTCTTCAATATAGTACCTGAAGTCCTTGCTAGAGCAATAAGACAACTAAAGGAGATCAAAGGGATAAAAATTGGAAATGAAGAAGTCAAATTATCCCTATTCGCAGATGATATGTTAGTATACATAAGCAACCCCAAAAACTCCACCAAAGAACTCTTACAGCTGATAAACAACTTCAGCAAGGTGGCTGGATACAAAATTAACTCTAAAAAATCAGAAGCCCTTCTTTATACAACAAACAAATATGCCGAGAAAGAAATAAGGGAAACAACCCCCTTCACAATAGCCACAAACAACATAAAATACCTGGGGGTAACTCTAACCAAGCATGTAAAGGACCTATATAACAAGAACTTCAAGCCCCTGAAGAAAGAAATGGAAGAGGCCTTTAGAAGATGGAAAGATCTCCCATGCTCATGGATAGGTAAGATCAACATAATAAAAATGGCTATCCTACCAAAATCAATATATAGATTTAATGCAATTCCTATCAAAATACCAACACAATTCTTTATAGACCAGGAAAAAGCTATTCTCAACCTCATATGGAACAACAAAAAGCCCAGAATAGCTAAATCAATCCTGTACAATGAAAAATCATCTGGAGGTATCACCATCCCAGATATCAAGCTGTACTACAGAGCAACAGTAATAAAAACAGCATGGTACTGGTATAGAAACAGACCAGTGGATCAATGGAATCGAATTGAAGACCCAAACATGGAGCCACACACCTATGGCCAACTAATCTTTGACAAAGAAGTCAAAACCACACAATGGAAGAAAGACAGCATCTTCAACAAATGGTGCTGGTCCAACTGGATGTTCACTTGCAAAAGAATGAAATTAGACCCATACCTATCACCTTGTCCCAAACTTAAATCCAAGTGGATGAAAGACCTTAAAATAAAGCCGGCCACACTAAATATACTGGTAGAAAAAATAGGAGAAACCCTCGAACTCATTGGCACAAGTGACAACTTCCTGAACAGAACACCAACAGCTCAGGACCTGAAATCAACAATCAATAAATGGGACCTCATGAAACTGAAAAGCTTCTGTAAGGCAAAGGACACTGTCATTCAAACAAAACGGCAACCAACAGACTGGGAGAAAATCTTCACCAACCCCACATCTGATAGAGGGCTATTATCTAAAATCTACAAAGAACTCAAGAAACTAAATGCCAAGAAACCAAATAATGCAATCAAAAAATGGGAGACGGAGCTAAATAGAGAATTCACAAAGGAGGAATCCCTAAGGGCTGAGAGACACCTGAAGAAATGTTCAACATCCTTAATCATCAGAGAAATGCAGCTCAATACGACCCTGAGATTCCACCTAACACCTGTTAGAATGGCTAAGATAAAGAGTTCAAATGATAGTGCATGCTGGCGAGGGTGTGGAGAAAGGGGAACCCTACTCCATTGCTGGTGGGAGTGCAGGCTTGTGCAACCACTATGGAGGTCTGTCTGGCGATATCTTAGAAATCTAGGAATAACCTTGCCTCAAGACCCAGCCATACCACTTCTGGGTATACACCCAAAGGACCTCTCACGGAGACATAGGGAAGTCTCCTCATCTATGTTCATAGCAGCCTTATTTGTAATAGCTAGAAATTGGAAACAACCCGATGTCCCTCAACTGAAGAATGGATTAAAAAATTGTGGTACATCTTTACAATGGAATATTACTCAGCTATAAGAAACAATGAAATCATGCAATTTGCAACCAAATGGATGGATCTAGAGGAGCTCATCCTGAGTGAGCTAACCCAGTCTCAGAAGGATGCACATGGCATCTATTCACTTATAGTAGGATTTTAGCTATATCGTACAGGATATCTGTACTACAACCAACACACCAAAAGGAACATGGACATAAATTTTTTTTCCTTCTTTTTTTCTTTTTTCTTTTTCCTTTTCCCTTCTCTTTTTCCTCTCTTTTTTTTTTTGATATTCTTTGTTTTTGTGGGTTTGTGTGTTTGTTGGTCTTTTTTTTTTAGTATTCCCCCAGTAGCAAGGAGACACCTTTCACTGGCAGTACTGCCTCGTAGGCCCCCGGTGAATGAAGAGACTCTTGGCCCTCATATGACTCCTGATCTGTGGTGAGAGACTGTTAGGTAGGGACACTCCACCCCAGAGGAACAAGACGGAAGGGTCAGGGGGTAGAGCATGGGAGGGTGGGGCTGGGAAGCGGGAAAAGAGGACAATATGATAAGGATGTAACCTGAAGCAACAAACAAATGAATTTATTAACTAAAAAAAAAAAAAAAAGGGCAGGTGGCAGGGCTGAAACACTGTGAATGGAATGGAATAGAGGATACAGCCGTTCGGCCTGGTTTTGCAGACCTCCAGGTGTCAAGAAGACATGGAGCTAAGGTAAAATACAAGAGAATTGTGGTGTTGGCCCATGTGTTTGACTTCAGCGGAGACGGGGGGAGCACCGTAGAGTTGGTGATGTTATGTATTCTGGAGTCATACGGAGCGGGGTGGTGAGGGTGCATACTCTTGGTCCCACCATTCAAGAAGAGTACACCTGTGGTCCCAGCTCCCAGCACACTGGAGACAGAAACAGGCAGATCCCGGAGCTCAGGGTCAACCTGATGCAGGGCAAACTCTAAATAGAGAAAGACTTCGATCCAGGAGTGGTGGAACACATCTTTGATCCCTTCAGATGAGAAACACAGGTCTCTGATCCCAATAATTAGAGTTCAGAGACACACACATGGGATTTGGAGGGACCTAGGTTTGGAGGCTACTTACAAAAGGCCTTCTCGATGCAGGCAGATTGTCCTTTGGGATCTCAAAATATATACACTGGAGCTGGTTTAGCTCCAAGGTGACAGAATGATTTCTTCTTTAACCCGGATTGAAAGATAACGCTTTGTATGTTGTCGGAAGGCCAAATTTGCTTCAGGAGAAGTACTACCTAGCCCCCCCCTCAAAAAAAAAGAGGGCAATTGTCCCAGGGTTGGGATTGGGGCAGGGCTCTGTTCTTATCTTTCCAGGAGAATCGAAGCGTCCATTAGGGGAGCCCAGGGACGGCTGGACAGCGGAAACCTCAGCAGAGAGCAGAATCAGGCACCAAGGAGGACGAGTGACCCAGTTGATTCTGCCTGGCAGACTTCCTCAATAGCTGTCTCCATCGGGGGCCTGCAACCACCACGGCAATCCAATGTCGCTGGGACCGTTCAGCTCTACACAATGCCCCGGCCGGAACCTCAGTGAAGCCTGCAAGATCAAGATCAGCTTCTGCCTACAAACCCCTTAGGTCAGCTAAACAGATGAGAACAGAAGGACTGAACATAAAAGGAGTGTACTAACATTTTTAACCATTTTTTTCCATTTGGGTTCGGGCCCCAAACAGGTCTACTAAGACCCAAATCAGCAGGAAGTCACTTTAAGAGAGCGACGTCCCATGCCCAGAGGGTGGGGAAGGTGTTTCTCTGCCCTTCTTTTTGGTTATTTGAAGGATAACTGAAAACTCTGATATTTAGGGGAAGAGATTACAAGCTGATGAATGGTCCTATTTAATGGGTTTTGGAGGTTAGCCCCAGGGACTTCCTACTTTTCCTTTTCTGTATCCTTCTTCCTCTCCTATGTAGGAGTGCATGGGCTTGAGAAAAATGAGATATAGACATAGCACAGGAAGGTCCAAGAAGAAGGGGCAGATTATTGAATATGCCCTTATACCTTTGTATATTGATACAAAATTAGTAGTTTATTTGGCTAAAGTGGTATTGACCATTGTTTATTGTGCAAAAATAAGATTGTATTGGATTACATCGGTATTCATCTTTGTATATTGATACAAAATTAAGATTATAGTTGGCCACAATGGTATTGACCCTTGTATATGGACGTAACATTAAGATTGTATTGGGCTACACAAATATTAATCTTTGTATATTGATACATAATTAAGAGTATATTTAACCACAATTGAATAGATCTTTGTATATTGATACAAAATTAAAGGTAACGCTTCCTAATGGTATCATACCTAGAGATACTTAAAAATAAAATGTGAAGCTCTGGCCTCTTGATACCAATCGTCTAAAACGGTCTAGGATAGTTAAGTAAAAAAAACTCCTAGTCATGCAAACATGTCACTTTGTTAGCTACTATGACAGTCTATCACAGATATTCTCTAAACTACCCAGTAATCAAGTTGCTAAGAGACAAGCAACATTTGCTTATCTAAATGCAAGAGATGGATAGGGCATCTTCAAAAACCCCAAGGGATCCAAGATGGCGCCGACCATAGAGCAGTGCATCTGAGTAGTAGGTGAATGAGATTAGTCATTGTGGAGTGAATGTGAGGTCCCCTAGCCTATAGTGAAACACAGACAGTGTCTGAATGCCCACAGCGAACATTGAGACCGGTCACCAGGTAAAAGAGCCCATGCAGTTCCCGGGATCACAACCCTGAGATCAGCCAGCTCCGTCACCAGTCTGGAGAGGAGCTCTGGCTAGAGATCTAGCCCAGGATCGGATCCAGCCCACGGCTCCAGCCACAGACCAGCAGCCCCGCCTGTCTGCCTGATATCCAGCCTGCACTCGAGCCGCACCACAAGAGCAAAGGTAAGTGAGATTATTTTTTTCCGGAGTTTCCAACATGGTGGCACAGTGTGCACTGTAGCAGAGAGGCAGAGACCTAACACAGTCACAGCAAAGCAATTAGGAGCCAAGACTGCCTGCAAACAGAGCCCTGGACAGTGTGTTCTCCACAAATACTGGGGCGGGTGGGTCACACACCCTAGCACCCAAGCATCTGAGGCAGTCAGCAACAGGCGCACTGAGGCCGGCATCTGTTGTGGGTGGAGCTCCCTGCCTGCATAGTCAGCCCAGCTGGGGAGCCAGAACGACTGGGTCAGTGAGAGGAGAACACAGACCCAACCACAGCTCTACCTGCCTTTCTGAGGAGACCTGTCAGCTCCCAGGTCCTCAGAGGCTAGCCCTCTCCCCACTCCAATCCCCTCTATATTGGTCCAATTGGGTCACAAGCAGTTGAAGAGAGCAGCAGCCACCCTCCTCTCCGAGAGCCAGTCAGTCTATTACAGGAATCTGCCCGCCATCTGGAGGTAAACACCAGGATCTCAGGATCAGCCAACCCCCAGGGCAGGGAGTTTTCCTGAGCACCAAGGTCAGGTAACAAAAGAAACAAACAGATAACACCTGGGTCCATCTGATGACAAAAGGTCAGCGCAAGAACATGGTAAAAAAAAAACCAAAACAATAGGATGTCTCCAGATCCTAGCAATAATGCTACAGACAACTCTGGACAGCTGAACCCAATTGAAGCAAAGGAAAATGACCTTAATCCTATGCTTATATTAATAATAGAAGGCCTAAGGGAGGAAATCAAATACCTCAGAGAGCAACAACAAAGTACTGCAAAGGAGGTGATGGAAATGAATAAAGCGCTTAAAGGAATGGAAGACCTGAAAAGGGAAGTTGAAGCAATGAAGAAAATCCAATCTGAGACATCCATAGAACTGGAAAACCTTAAGAAAAGAATCGGAACTACAGACACTAGCATCACCAACAGAATACAAGAGATGGAAGAAAGAATTTCAGGCTCAGAGGATAAAATTGAAGAAATGGATACATCTGTCAAAGAAAATGTCAAATCTAAAAAAGTCCTGACACAAAACCTTCAGGAAATCAAGGACACAATGAAAAGACGGAATCTCAGAATAATAGGAATAGAAGAAAGAGAAGAGTCCCACCTCCATGGACCAGAAAATATCTTCAACAAAATCATTGAAGAGAATTTCCCAAATCTAAAAAAAGAGATGCCTATAACTGTACAAGAAGCTTACAGAACCCCAAATAGATTAGACCAGAAAAGAAAATCTTCCCGGCACATAATAATCAAAACACTAAATGTACAGAACAAAAAAAAAAAATTTTAAAAGCTGCTAGGGAAAAGGGTCAAGTAACATATAATGGCAAACCTATCAGAATCACACCTGACTTTTCTTCAGAGACTCTAAAAGCCAGAAGGGCCTGGACAGACGTCTTGCAGACCCTAAAAAACCACAAATGCCAGGCCAGACTACTATTCCCTGCAAAATTGTCAATCAACATAGATGGAGAAAACAAGATATTCCATGACAAAGCTAAATTCAAACAATATCTATACACAAATCCAGCTCTACAGAAGATGTTAGAAGGAAAACTTCAACCCAAAGAGGTTAACTACACACAAGAAAGCACAGGAAGCAAATAGCATGGCTGCATCAAAAACAAAAGGAAAGAAGCTCACTCACACACTATTTCTACCAAAATCAAGATGGCAGGAAGTAACAATCACTGGTCATTAATATCTCTCAACATCAATGGACTCAATTCCCCAATAAAAAGGCACAGGCTAGCAGAATGGATGTGAAAACAGAATCCCACATTCTGCTGTTTACAAGAAACACACCTCAGCAAAAAAGATAGACATTATCTCCAAGTAAAGGGCTGGAAAAAGATATACCAAGCAAATGGACCCAAGAAAAAAGCTGGAGTAGCAATTCTAGTATGCAACAAATTGGATTTTCAACCAACATTAATCAAAAGAGATGGGGAAGGACACTATATACTCATCAAAGTAAAAATCCACCAAGATGAAATTTCAGTACTAAACATCTATGCCCCAAATGTAAGACCACCCACATTCATTAAAGAAACACTACTGAAGCTCAAATCCCACATTGAACCTCACACATTAATAGTGGGAAACTTCCACACACCACTCTCACCACTGGACAGATCAACAATGAAGAAACCAAACAGAGAAATAATGAACCTCACAGATGTCATGAATCAAAAGGACCTAATTGATATCTACAGAACATTTCACCCCAAAACAGAAGAATACACTTTCTTCTCGGACCTCATGGAACCTTCTCCAAAATCAACCATATAGTTGGTCACAAAGCAAGCCTCAACAGATACAGGAAAATTGAAATCACTCCTTGTAACTTATCAGACCATCATGGAATAAAGCTAGGCTTCAACAGTAACAAAAACAACAGAGTGCCTGCAAAAACATGGAAATTGAACAACTCATGGACACACTGAAAGCAGTGCTAAGAGGAAAGTTTATAGCTCTAAGTGCCTTCAAAAAGAAACTGGAGAATTTCTATACTAGCCACCTAAAAGAACACCTGAAAGAGCTAGAACAAAAAGAAGCAAACACTCCCAAGAGGAGCAGACGAGAGGAAATTATCAAACTCAGGGCTGAAATCAACAACTTAGAAACAAAAAGAACAATACAAAGAATCGACAAAACCAAGAGCTGGTTCTTTGAGAAAATCAACAAAATAGAAAAGCCCTTAGCTAAACTAACTAAAAGGCAGAGGGAAAATACCCAAATCAACAAAATCAAAAATGAAAAGGGGGAAATAACAACAGACATTGAGGAAATCCAAAGAATCGTTTGGTCCTACTTCAAAAACTTGTACCCCACATAATTGGAAAATCTAAATGAAATGGACAATTTTCTTGATAGATTCCACCTACCAAGGTTAAATCAAGAACAGGTAAACAAATTAAACAGTCCTATAACCCTTAAGGAAATAGAAGAAGTCATTAGACATCTTCCAACCAAAAAAAGCCCAGGCCCAGATGGTTTCAGCACAGAATTCTACCAGACATTCAAAGAAGAGCTAACACCAATATTCTTAAAACTCTTCCACAACATAGAAACAGAAGGAATACTGCCAAACACATTCTATGAGGCCACAGTTACCCTGATACCTAAACCTCACAAAGACCCAACGGAGAAAGAAAATTTCAGACCAATTTCCCTTATGAACATGGATGCAAAGATACTTAATATAATACTTGCAAACCGGATCCAAGATCACATCAAAAGTATCATACACCATGATCAAGTAGGCTTCATCCCAGGGATGCAGGGGTGGTTCAACATTAGAAAATCCATCAATGTAATCCACCACATAAACAAGCTGAAAGAAAAGAACCACATGATCATCTCATTGGATGCTGAAAAAGCTTTTGACAAAATACAGCACCCATTCATGATAAAAGTCTTAGAGAGATCAGGCATACAAAGACCATACTTAAAAATAATAAAAGCAATTTACAGCAAGCCAATAGCCAACATCAAACTAAATGGAGAGAAACTTAAAGCATTCCATCTAAAATCAGGGACAAGGCAAGGCTGCCCACTCTCTCCATATCTCTTCAACATAGTACTTGAAGTTTTAGCTAGAGCAAAAGAGATCAAGGGGATACAAATTGGAAAGGAAGAAGTCAAAGTATCCCTATTTGCAGATGATATGATAGTATACATCAGTGACCCCAAAAATTCCACCAGAGAACTTCTACAGCTGATAAACTCCTTCAGCAAGGTGGCCGGATACAAAATCAATTCAAAAAAATCATTAGCCCTTCTTTACACAAAAGATAAATGGGCTGAGAAAGAAATAAGGGAATCAACACCCTTCACAATAGCCACAAATAATATAAAATACCTTGGGGTAACTCTAACCAAGCAAGTGAAAGACCTGTATGATAAGAACTTCAAGACCCGAAGAAAGAAATTGAAGAAGATATCAGGCGATGGAAAGATCTCCCTTGTTCATGGATAGGTAGGATCAACATAATAAAAATGGCAATCTTACCAAAAGCAATATACAGATTCAATGCAATTCCTATCCAAATACCAACTCAATTTTTTACAGATCTGGAAAAAACAATTCTCAACTTCATATGGAATAACAAAAGACCCAGATTAGCTAAATCAATCATGTACAATAACAGAACATCTGGAGGTATCACCATCCCGGATTTCAAGCTGTACTACAGGGCAATAGTAATAAAAACAGCATGGTACTGGTGTAGAAACAGACCAGTTGACCAATGGAATCGAATTTTAGACCCAGAAATAAACCCACACATCTATGGTCACTTAATTTTTGATAAAGAAGCCAAAAACATACAATGGAAAAAGGAAAGCATCTTCAATAAATGGTGCTGGTCTAACTGGATGTCAACATGTAGAAGAATGCAAATAGATCCATACTTATCACCTTGTACAAAACTTAAGTCTAAGTGGATCAAGGTCCTCAACATAAATCCAGACACACTAACATTAATAGAAGAGAAAGTGGGGAAAAGCCTTGAAATCATTGGCACTGGTAGCAACTTCCTGAATAGAACACCAATAGCTCAGGCACTAAAACAAACAATCAATAAATGGGACCTTATAAAATTGAAAAGCTTCTGTAAGGCAAAGGACACTGTCCTTAGAACAAAACAGCAGCCTACAGAGTGGGAAAGGATCTTCACCAACCCAACATCTGACAGAGGGCTAATATCCAAAATATAAATATAAATAAATATAAAGAACTGAAGAAATTAAACACCAAAAAATCAAATAACCCCATCAACAAATGGGGTACAGAGCTAAACCGAGAATTCACAGAAGAGGAATCTCTAAAGGCTGAGAGACATTTGAGGAAATGTTCAACATCGTTGGTTATCAGGGAAATGCAACTTAAAACAACTCTGAGATTCCATCTCAAACCTGTCAGAATGGCTAAGATCAAAAACTCAAATGATAGCACATGCTGGCGAGGATGTGGAGAAAGGGGAACACTCCCCCATTGCTGGTGGGACTGCAAACTTGTGCAGCCACTTTGGAAATCAATCTGGAGATATCTTAGAAAATTGGGAATAAATCTACCTTAAGACCCAGCCATACCCCTCTTGGGCATATATCCAAAAGATCTGAAAAGAAACCAAAAGGACATTGCCTCAACAATGGTCATAGCAGCTTTATTTGTAATAGCCAGAAACTGGAAACAACCCAGATGTCCATCAACTGAAGAATGGATAAAAAAACTGTGGTACATATACACAATGGAATACTACACAGCTATCAGAAATGAGAAAATCATGCAATTCGAAACCAAATGGATGGAACTAGAAAAGCTCATCCTAAGTGAGCTGACGCAGTCCCAGAAAGATAAACATGGTATGTATTCCCTTACAAATGGATATTAACCATACATCAGAGGATAACTATCCTACAACCCACACACCCAAATAGACAGGAACCTAGCATAAATATCCTAGGAAAAATTCTACCCACCAGTGAGTCATGGAATCTGCTGCAGGTTAGTGGAACCCCACACCCTAGATGGTGTGCCTTATCAAGCTCCAGTACGAATGTAAGCTCTTGGGCCTCACATGATGCAAGATCTGAGGGAGTATGATATGTGAGGACCCACCTCATCTGAGGAGAAGGAGAGTACCAAGTAGAGGAACAAGGAGGGAGGGAGGGAGGAAGGGAGGGAGGGAGGGAGGGAAGGAGAGAGGGAGGGAAGGAGAGATGAAGGGAGGGACCAAGAGGGGAGGAGGGAGGAAACTATGTTCTAGAAATAAATAATACTTTTTTAAGAAAAGAATTAATAAGCTTAAAAATATAATAAAAATACAATATAAAATTTTCAAACTATAATTTACCTTACTGGCATGAAAAGAAAATGGCCTTAATTTCTGATTAGAATGTTAGACTGCAGGTGGCTACAGAGATTACACAAACTTGATAGCAGCTTAAAAGTTTTTTCTTGTTTTTTGGTTTTTTTTTGTAGAGGTATAGGCTATTTCCATGGTTTGGCATTAAAAAGCAGGTAACAAGTTTGAAACACTGTAAATAAATTAAAGGTGACAGCTGTTCAACCTGGTTTTACAAACCTCCAGAGTTGAAAAAACTTAGAGCTAAGGTAAAATAATGCATGGTGTTAGCCCATGCCTTTACCTCCAGTAGAGACAGGAGGATCACTATAGAGTTAGTTGTCTTATAAATTCTAGAGTTACAAGAAACTGAGTGGTGATGGTGCACACCCTTAGTCACATCTTTGGGGAAGAATACACCCTTAATCCCAACACACTAGAAACAGAAACAGGCAGATCTCAGAGCTCAAGGCCACCTGATACAAAACAAGCTCTAAACAGAGAAAAACTTTGATCCAGGAGTGGAGGAGCACATCTTTCATCCCATCAGTTGGAAACCACATGTCTTTGATCCCAAAATTTAAAATGCAAAGACAGGCACATAGGATTTGGAAAGATTTAAGTTTAAAAGCTACTTACAAAAGGCAGGCTGCAATTCAAACAAATTGTCCTTTGAGATCTCAAAATATATACACTAAAGGTTTGTTTAGCTCCAAAATATCAAAATAATTTCTTCTTTAATCCGGATTGAAAGGTAATACTTTATATATTATCAAAAAAAACAAATTTGCTCCAGGAAAAATATTACCTGCCCCCCCCCCCCCCCAAAAAAAAGGTAATTGTCCCAGAGTTAGGATTAGGGCAGGGCTCTGTTCTTATCTTTCCAGGAGATTTAAAGCATCCATTCAAGGAATCCAGGGACAACTGGACAACGGAAACCTCAGCAGAAAACAGATCAGACACCAAAGAAGACGAGTGGCCCAGATGATCCAGCCTTGCAGACTTCTTCAATAGCAGTTTCCTCAAAAGTCTATAACCACAACAACTCAAAATCGCTAAGATCATTCAGCTCCACAGACTACTCCAGCCAGATCTTCAGTAAAGTTCTGAAGATCAGCTTCTGTCTATGAACTTCGTAGAACATCTAAATAGCTGAGCACAAAGGGACTGAACATCAAATGATTCTATTAACATTTTTAACCATTTTTCCATTCTTATTTGGGCCCCAAACAGGTTTACTACGTCCCAAATCAGCAGGAAGTCATTTTAAGAGAACAACGTCCCATCCCCAGAAGGTGGGGAGGGTGTTCTCCCCCTTTGGTTATTTGATAGATAATAGAAAATTTTGTTATTTAGGGGAAAAGACTACAAGCTGTCAAA
This sequence comes from Lophiomys imhausi, assembly GCA_907164525.1. Taxonomy (NCBI): domain Eukaryota; kingdom Metazoa; phylum Chordata; class Mammalia; order Rodentia; family Muridae; genus Lophiomys; species Lophiomys imhausi. The sequence continues at coordinate 12,573,600 of CAJQZJ010004687.1, read as the reverse complement.
TGGTCTTGTTAAATGGGTTTTGGAGGTTAGACCCAGGGACTTCTCTCTTTTTCTTTTCTGTATCCTCCTTTCTCTCCTATATAGGAGTGAACAGACTTGAGAAAAATGGGACATAGACATAGTATAGGAAAGAACAAGAAAAAAGGACAGATTATTGAATATAGCCTTATACCTTTGTATACTGATACAAAATTAATATTATATTTGGCTAAATTGGTATTGATCATTGTATATTAATGCAAATTTAAGATTGTATAGGGCTACATCGGTATTGATCTTTGTATATTGATACAAAATTAAGATTATATTTGGCCACAATGGTATTGACACTTGTATATTAATGTAAAATTAAGATTGTATTTGGCTACATCGGTACTGATCTTTGTATATTGATACAAAATTAAGATTATATTTGGCCACATTGCTATTGATCTTTGTATATTGATACAAAATTAAGGGTAACGCTTCTTAAAGGTATTGTTTGTAGTAATATTTAAAAATGAAATGTCAAGTTTTGACCTCTCGCTACCAACGGACATAAACTGTTTAGGATAATTAAGAAACGGAAACTAATAGTCATGAAAACGTGTCATTTTGTTAGTTACTATGACAGTCTATCACAGTTATTTTCTAAGCTACTCAGAAATCAAGTTGCTAAGAGACAAGCAATATTTGCTTATCTAAATATAAGAGATAGATAGGGCATCTTCAAAAACCTCAAGAGATCTGCAGAATATGGCATTCAAAGATGTTTTCTTAACTTAAGATTTTTTGATATCGAGACATGCCAGCTCCTGACAGCACCCCCTATATTACTCCAAGTAGAAGATGAGCCTCGAAGAATCTCCAGTGGGAGATGATTGAATTGGTGGTAAGCCATTCTCTTGGCAAGAAAAACCACTTGCTTCAACTGTAGACAGACTTCTGTCCAAAAAGGACAAAACTTGGAAGCAGATAAGTCGACAGCCTAGCTCTACCAAGACAGGGTAGGTAAGTCCTTCATAATTTCTGCTCTACAACCAATGTCTGTCCGAGAAATGGGGCCAAATGGCTGAAGATTGATGCTGTAATGTATGGAGAGAAAATGGGAACTGTCCAGGCAGCCACTGGTATGTCATTTTTTAGTTTTGGAAGCTGCAGGCCCTGCACTTCCTATGTAATCAGATATATTTATCCCTCTCAGGTCTCTGAGGTGGTTGAAGAATAGATACCTAGAGTCTCATAGTTAAATTTTGAGTGGTTTAGGAATCAAGAGTGTGTTCTGGATCTAAGAAGATATTTTTAAAATTATGAGGCAAGTTAGTATGAAAGCTGAGTTAGATATAGAACTTTAAACTCATGGAGATGGTTAGATAGTAGAATGTTAAAGTCAGGTGCCAAATACATATGGACTGGACATTGGGAATGTATGCTAAGCCATATAACTCTTATAATCGTGGCCTTTTTATTTCTGTTGTTTTGTATTGTATTTATAGTTATAAGAAAAAGAACC
>CAJQZJ010004687.1:12536735-12571708 GCA_907164525.1 Lophiomys imhausi | reverse complement strand
TATCTTAAATTAAGATTTTCTTTTTTTTTTTTTGATATCGAGACATATCAGTGCCTGACAGCACCCCCTATTCTACTCCAAGTAGAAGATAAGCATCGAAGAACCTCCACTGTAAGATGGTTGAATTAGTGGCAAGCCTATCTCTTGGCATGAAAAAACCCCTTGCACCAACTGCAGACAGACTGCTGTCCAAAAAGGACAAAACTTGGTAGCAGGGAAGTCGACAGCCTAACTCTGCCAAGACAGGGTAGGTAAGTCCTACATAATCCCTGCTCTACAACAAATGTCTGTCAGAGAAACAGGACCCAAAGGCTGAAGACTGATGCAGGAATATATGGAGAGAAAATGGGAACTGTCCAGGCAGTCATTGGTATGTCCTTTCCTAGTTTTGGAAGCTGCAGGCCCTGCACTTCCTATATGAGCAGATATATTTATCCCTCTCAGGTCTCTGAGGTGGTTGAAGAATAGACAGCTAGAGTCTCATAGTTAAATTTTGAGTTGTTTAGGAATCAAGAGGGTGTTATAGATCTAAGAAGATACTCTTAAAAGTGTGTTGCAAGTTAGTATGAATGTTGAGTCAGATATAGACCTTTAAACTCATGGAGATGGTTAGATAGTAGAATGTTAAAGTCAGGGGCCAAATATGTATAAACTGGACATTGGGAAGGTATACTGGGCCATTTAACTCTCGTAAATGTGGCATATTTATATCTCTTGTTTTGTATAATACTGTTATAAGAGAAGGAACCATCTGTTGAACTGGAAGAGGAAACTTCTGGGGGGAAGAGGGTGGAAGGGCGGATAGGAAGGGGGAATAGGGAGGGGTTTGTGAATGAGGTGTAACTTGAAGAAAAAAAAATAAAGTATTTTAAAAAAAATAAAATATCCTTGGGATACATTGTGTGTGAGGCCAATCTATACCTGAGAAATTTTGTAAATACAACACTTTACCAAATGTGTGAGATGAAGATGCTCCTGTCCAGACAGATGTTGCCACATGATATTCAATAACAGGACAACACAATCCCCCATTAATTCTAATCTCTTTGTTAGATCATGACCAATTCTGAACAATGATCTCAGGTGTCTAAAAATACAACATCAGCAGCTGAGAGTCTAGAGAGAATGAATCTTGGCAGGGTTCTGCTTCCAGTAGATGAGGGGATCATTTTCATTATTTTAAAAACCTAAATTTCTCCTTCTGGAGAGGTGGCTCAGTAGTTAACAGCACATGCTGCTTTTGCAGAGGACAGAGGTCTAACTCCCATTTCCCTCTTCTTGAGGCTCACAGCAGTCTATAAGTACAATTCCAGGGAATCTGACATGCTCTTCTGGCATAAACAGACAATTCCATAAATGTGAAACACATACAGATAGGCAGGCACACACATTTAAATAAATAATAATCTAAATTACCCAAGTATACTGTTGCTATAATAAAACACTGACCAAAATCAACTAGGGATGGAAAGTATTTATTACATTTTATAGTACAGAGTTCATCATCAATATAAACCAGGGCCGGAGCTCAAGCAGGAACCTGAAGGAAGGAAATGAAGCAGAAGCCACTTTGCTTACTGACTCACTCTCCTTGGTTCCCTCATTTTGCTTTCTTATTCAACCCGGGACCACCTGCCCAGAGATGGCACCACCTGCTGTGGGCTGGTCCCTCTTTATTAATCATTAATCAAGAAAGGGCCCCCACAGATTTCCCAACAGGACAATCTGATGAATGCAATTCCTCAGTTGTGCTTCCTCTTTCTGAGTGTCTCAAAGTTTATGTCAAGTTGGCAAAAACTCTCCAGCACAAAAAAATTTAGTCATTTTAATGATCTCTCCAAATATTTAACTGCTTCAAAAAACTACAGAACAAATTGCAAATTTGTATTTAAAAAAGTGAGGCAGATTCTTCCTCATGTAGGTCTCAGCAGTTATCTGAATAAGGATAAGTGATCATCACTAATAAAGATGGAGAGAAAATGAAGATAATAAATGTGTCAAAATAAAGAGCACAAAAATATTCTCTTTTATACTGAATGTATAAATCACTTTTAGTTGAAAATCAATGTTTTCTTTTTCTACCAAAATAATCCAAAAATTTAGTATAAAAGATGGCACCCCCTTCTTTTTATATATATACATTGCCTAATATACAAAATCCATCCATATATTCATCATTTTATATGCAATGCTACACATCCATAAATACTCATGTGCACTAATATCCATCCATATGACAAGACTAAAAGGACTAAAAGCAAAATGATTTAAGGGAACTAACTGAAAACACTTGAAATACATCAATACCTCATGACAGCCTTGCCTAAGCATTCATTCTTATGGTATTAAAGTCAGCAACACATTGCCATACACTATATAAAAGTCTCAGTTGGATGGGTAACAGGTCAATCTACCAAAAATCATGTGTTTACAAACCCACCACCAAACACACTCTAAGTAACCTCTTAATTTTGCATTCTTCTCCTCATTATCTTCAGATCCACTGGCCTTACTCTTACGTTCTTTGAAAACATTGACATCTTGCTCAATGTTCTCTTCATTTGTGCTCTGCTGTATATAATAATGCCTGCCTTGGAGTTCTACCTTATTTCCTATGCATTTTTCCCTGATTCTATTTCAGGTTTTCTGTGGGTGTGGTCCTCAGGCCAGCACCAGCAACAGTAAAGGAGAATTCATTAGACAAGCAAATTCACCACACTCCAAACCTGAGGAATCAGACCCTCTGGATATTTAGCACAACGATATAGTTTTGTGGTGTTTTAGCCTGCCCTCCTGTCAGTGTTGGGGTTTAGCCACACATGTCACTACTACATCCAGCACAGCACACATGAAAGAGCCTTGGTTGATGCTGAGATATCTTCAGGTTGAACACCACCCTGTGATGCCCTGCCATCATCCTGTAACCTTTCTAATCATCTTTGGAACTGCTCTAATATTCATGTTCTGACTGCCATGAATGTGTACTGCCTCTTCCTGATATTAAACCAGTAGCTTCTAAATGCTGCCCAGGTTTCCCTAAACCTTTCAACCCACCTCCTCTGTTTTTTCCTCTCCAGGTGGACTACAGAGTCCACTTAAATTGTATTGTCAGGAGTCCTGACAGTTCCCCAAAACTCCTTAACTTTTGACCACAGCAAAGCAGAATGCATCAGACTTTTGACCACAACCAATGCTGTAGCACAGATCAACCCAACTCCCTGTTTCTCAAGAAGACTACAGAACATGACACACCATACTGACTAACTCCATGACCAATTTCCTATAGCCAACTTCAGCTGGTTCCTGTCTGTAACATGGCCATTTGATTCTTCCCCAGTTGAGTTCCTTTCCCACTCACAGCAACTATTACCCAGCTTATCGATGTTTCCAATATCCCAATTTCACCTTCAGCCTTCTCATTCCTTCACTGAAGAAGATTGACACTAGGCATAAATATACAGGCCTATCATTTATTTCTTCTTTGTTTCTAGGAAGAGACATCTTGGTCTCTCCTGGATCTTTCATTCATCCCACATCCAACAGTATGATCATATTTTATCCTCCCTTGGCCCCTGCTAGCTACCTCAACAGTATGTTTAATGGGTATGCATACAAGTGTCATGTAACTTACCATTTTCAGCATTTTAAAGCATACAGCCTGTTGATATTAAGTACACTCTGCTTTTTATTGTTCAGGCATTGTTCCTGTCTGTCTTCAGAACTTTCTCAGGACCTCAAAATGAAATTCTGTATCTGCTAAACAATAACTATCTCCCTTTGCCATTTCTTGTAATAAGTGTTCTACTTTACATTTCTGTGGATTGGAACCTCTCAAGTAGAATTACTCAATATTTGTACCTTTGTATACATCTTATTTCATTTATCATAGTTTTTGAGGCTCATCATGGTGCAGTATGTTTAAAAGTTTTACTCCATGTGAGGACTAAATAGTACCCTTTGTTATGCTATGTTTATGCATGTATGCATGTACACCTGCCTGTATATGTGACAGAAGCAGGCATCAGATCCTCAGGAGCAAGAGTTATAAGCAGTAATAAACTACTCGGTGCAGGTTCTGGGACTTGAACTCAAGTCCTCTGAAAGAGTAGCAAGTGTTCCTAACCATTGAGATATCTCTTCAATCTCTGTAGAGTGTATTCTTAATTCCATTTTCTGATAGAGAGTAACAGTCCTAGAAAAATCCAAAAATGACTGTGAAGCATGTACAAGAACCATATTTAAAGTCTTCATAATTTGTAGCTCTGGACTTTCCCACCATCCTCAATTCTGTCTTATACATTTCTACCTCTCTGGACATTGTACCACATCTATTCCCTACCTCCAGCTTACGTGACTTTCTACATACAATTCCTTTAAAATTGTTCACTTTTAAACAATCTTAAAAAATATTGAGCCTTCAGTCAGAACTGCTATCTTTCAGCAGCTCATTGTGAAAATAGACAGAGGGGGTGGGGGTTGCACAAGTATATGTTCACAAGGCCTTTCTAATGTAGAGATCTTCCTTGTCTATATAAATATGACTTTATAGGAGAGGCAGCATGGAAGACATTAAGACTGTCCATAAAGGAAAACCACACTAATGTCACTTTGCTGAAGCCTGAAGAGTCTATTATGTTCTCCTGCATGCTGTTGTCACTGCTTTAAACTAGCAAGTTAAGGGCAGAGGCTTCTTGCCAAGAAGATTAATATATGTATTGAGCACACTAAGCACTCTAAGATCTGAGAAAGCTTCTGGAAATAAGTGAAGGAAAATGATGAGAAAGAAGAGGGCAAAGAGAAAGCCAGGAGGGTTCAACAACTGCTCCAGCATGCTCCAGGATGCTCAACCAATAAAAACCTGAGAGCCAATGGGAAGGAACTGTGTAGAGAGAGTTTGCTCCTTGTGAACATTTGGCTTATTAAGAGTAAAATCAATGCCTCTGGACTATAAAAATGTTTTTCTTAATTGAATAAGAGTGTTATATCTCAACCCTCAAATAAACATTTAAAGCAATTTCTCAAAGACTGATTTCTCATTTTTTAGTTATTTCCAAAAGTTCCATATACTTGACCTTAGGTGTAGCTCTTGCTTCTCTTTCTCTACCATTTCCTACCTTCACAATCCAACATCATTGTGTTTGCCCAGCAGTATCAACTGATTTGCAGACTTGTCTCACACTGTACAGAAGGGACACATTCCTTCCAAAAAATATGTTTTCATTTCTCTCATCACAATGTGATATTGATGGACTTTCTGCCATTCCTTTTTTGGCTCAACTTTTTTTAAGTATTGTCTTTGCAGAAGTTTCTAGGTCCCTGTTCTCACCCAAGTTAAGGAATTATTGGTGTCACTGACCAGAATTTTATGATCATTTTCTGAACATTTACTAGCCCATTCTACTGCACAATACAGCTGTTAAAGTCAATCATGTTTTTATTTATCTTTTTGAGACAAAACCTTGTTGTATAGTCCAAGCTGGCCTGCTACTCACTATGTAGCCCAGGTTAGTCTCAAACTCAAGGCAAATTTCCTTCCTCAGTCCCATGCATAATGAGATTACAGATATACACTACCATATCCAGTTGGTGATCATTTATTTTAAGTAGAATAAAAAAGCATCTGTAAATACTTTTTTTGACTCCTTTAATACTTCTTAGTCATTTTTCCAGTGAATCTTGTTACAATTCTCATCAATCTACTGTGCTCACACCATTCCTCCCCTTAAGAAAAAAGGTATCTCTTGCTTACTTCCCAGAGCTGTCCTAATATGTCAGAACTCATCCATTGTTTGCCTTGTTTACAGATACAAATTTGAATTTAATAACCAGTGGTTCTACTTCTTACCCAAATGGAAAGGAACTTTGTACAAATGTCTCCTTATTCAGCCAAGAAATAGTAAATTATAGCAGGCTCCATAGCTTGGATCACCTCAGTGTTCAGCCTTTGCTTTGCTCTTTCTGTTGTCTGTTTTCCATCCCTCAGATCCTTCTTAGGATAGATACCTGCAGTATAGACCCTGCCCATACTGTCTGAGATCCTTTTCAGGACAGATATCTGCAGTGTAGAAGATCCCCATCCTGTCCCTGAAATCCTTCTAGCAGTGTAGATGATCCTTCCAAGAATAGACACATGTAATGTAGATCCTCCCCAATCTCTACTCCTAAAATCCTTCCTAGGATACATACCTGCAGTCTAGACCCACTCCATCCATCTTCTATACCTAACAGTCTTCTTTGAGAGACATCTGCAGTGTAGACCCTTGTGTCGAGTTATGCTTTCATAGGCAGCTTAAGGAAAAAGAAAAACCTCACTAACAATCACAATGCATGAGCCTGTGCAAGGCTTTGCAATTTAAGAACTTCCGGGCGGTGGTGGCACACGCCTTTAATCCCAGCACTTGGGAGGCAGAGGCAGGCGGATCTTTGCGAGTTCGAGGCCAGCCTGGTCTACAAAGCAAGTCCAGGACAGCCAGAGCTGTTAAACAGAGAAACCCTGTCTCGAAAAACCAAAAAAAAAAAAACCAAAAAAAAAAAAAAAACCAAAAAGAACTTCCTTGGGGAAGTCATGCTCAGTCCCTGAGTTTCTGTGTTTCTCAGCCATGGAGGCATGGTGACAAAGAAGAATGATGCTCAAACTCACAAGCTAAAACAAACAAACAAACAAAAAAACCCATTTGTCCTTTGTACATAATCTTTGATTTTAGAAATATTATTATACCCCTCTTGATTATTTTTAAAAGTTGTTTTAAAAATCAGGTTCTACATATTAATGATAACTGAGAAAGTTAACGAATAGCTTTTAAATGTTTTTGCTTTAATAAATGTTGTATCATTTACCTGGAAAAAGTGAGAATCTAGTTAAAATTACTAAGATTGAATACTTTAGGAATCCTTCAAGACATTTCTACCTTCTCTTCTGTAATATAAGAAAGGTTCCTGGGGGAAACCAACATCTCTGTTGTTCACTCAGGAGCAACACAGCACCAGCAAGAGATAAAATAAAGGCAGTGTGAGTTCTGCCCCCCCTCTCATTTCCTCCTCCCCTTGTCCTCTCTTCTTCTTCTTCCTCCTCTCACTTTCTGTCCCTCCCTCTCCTTTGATCCTTCTCTCAATCCTCTCTGCCCTTTCTAAAACATCACCTAGTCTTACTGCCAAATCTGGCACTAAGAGAATTCTGAGTCTTAGGACATCCTACACTTCATTTGGAAGGGGGGAAATGAAGAAAACAAGCACTCAGAATAAATTAGTGTGAATTAATTCTCCAAATGGCTTTGAATGTTCATTTGTGTACCTATGTTTAAAGGAGGAATCTTAGGTGTCTGACTGTCGGACAATGAATGAGGATAGTTTAGTGCTTCGTGATGAATTTCAGTGAACTGACCTTGTGGTTCCAATTCAGATCCAAGTTCTAAGAACTGTGCAGTGCCAGACCAATTATTTAACATCACTGAGTCTTACAAAGCAGCAACAACAAAATAAAGAACTTCAAAAGGTGAAGAAAAGAGGGAGTGAGGAGATGAAAGGAGAGATGGAGGAAAATGCAGAACATGTTTGGCTTAAGGAAGGCAGACCTGGACTTGGATGACAAGAGTCAAAGAAGACAAGTCTGGTTTGCAAGCTGAATATCATCACAAGGCACTACCTGATGTTTCCGTCTTAGGTGAAAGGTTGAAGACAGTTCACAAAATGACAACAGGATCTCAGAGACCATTTACCTGGTCTGTCAAATAAGAGTACTTCCTACTGATTAGACAATCACTATTCTAATTGCATGAAACACAGGAGCTTTATGTAGGTGAATTTTTTTTTTTTTTTTTGTAGTTGGCCATACTTAAGCTGTGGGCATTCTTTCATCCCTGTTGTGAAAATCTCTTCCCTGAGGAGATGTAAACAGTATCTACCTCCTCCCTCCTCCTAAGACCCTTAGTACAAACCAAAATACAGTTCCAACACATTTCACCCTGGGTTACCAAGACTTTGATGGTTACCCTGGGTGAGGAGTTTCAGGCAGGGGCAAGGCTGACCTCAAAGCATGCATAATGAAGTCTTCCAGCATGGGTCCCCTTAACTGTGTAGATGAAATCCCCTTCACTTCACCTTCCATAACCCTTGTACTTGGAGCCATCTCCTCTTAGGCCCTGAGGACAGGAATTTATTATGGAAAGCTGTATGCAAATGACTGAAAGAATTTGCCTGAATCTCAAGTCAGGGTACAATGACCCTGTGCCCCTCTTCCCTGAGGGAATGTCAACAGTCCACAGTACAAGTCCCCAGGGGTTCTGGCAAGCAGACACAGCTTATCTCATAAAGATGGTAACAGTGTTGTTGAGGAGACAGCACCTTACAACAGTCCCCCAGAGCTCAAAAAAAGACCAGGGGTTATTTTTCTCTCCAAAATATGCTTCTGAAGTTACCCCCCCCCCTTTAAATTAACTTAGGAGACAGGTGATTTTTAAGAACTGACCAAGAGAGAAGCTGATACTTACTAGATGATAAGACCCAAGCCTGGTTTGCAAAATGTCTTTTATCACAAGACATCAACTGCTGCAGCAGTTCTGAGTTCAAAGTTTGCAGGCACCTGGGATTTTCTGCAAGCACACTGCAGGACTGTGTATTAGAGCATCATTAAAAAACAGCCAGCATCCCATCTAGCTAAAGTTAGGGCTTATTTTCAAACAATGCAAGCTGGAACAATGAAAGTATAATTTTATTTTTGATAGTCAAACAGCAGGTGCTATTAAATATATATTATACATATAAATAGGGAATAGTCTCATTTAAACAATAGTTGTTATTTCTTTTTTATGCAAAAAATTAAAAATAGTATGAATGTCTCCTAAAATATTTTACAATACAGAGATAATTGCAGGTACTATTTCTTCTCTGTGGTAGACTTATGTCAATATGTTTTTGTGTTTTGGTAGTTTCTTCCTGCATATTTCAAATAAAAGAAGGTTGAGTAAACAGAGAAGCTTAATTCCTTACAGGTAATGAATGTCACAGTTGGAGAAGGACTCTAATCTCTTTGGAGCCATGGCCACCAGAGGTCACTTCCTCTCAGTGCTATCACAGTCTAGTGACAAGACTTAGGAATGCTAGTTTAGGTATGCATACAGTGAGAAGCAGGAAACAGAGATGTAGAGTTTGGAATGGGACCTTTGAAGTCACAGAGGCTATGCCTGACTGCACATTTAATACTTCATTTTAGTGTTTCTATGAAGTTAAATCAGCAAACTTCTGCCTAAGCATGCCTGAGACATTCTCTGCTCTCTCATTTGATAGTCACAAATAAGTACTTCTGGCTATTAAGGCATTCATTAGATTGTACATATCTTGATCATAAGCAGTCATGCAGAAGTTGGCCCAGAAAAGTGAAGCCAGACAGTGAATTCAGCCACCATCCACAACATCTAAACATTTCTTTCTGACCTCAGTGAATGAATAATAGGATTTCTGGTCTAAAATGCATGTGTATACACACCCATCAATCTGCAGGTCTTTACAAAATTGTTGCTGTCAGACCTAAGCAGTGTCTTTGGAGTGCCTCTTCCAATAAAGTAAGAACAAGAGCGAGGCCATTGGAAAACAATGCTTTCCTGTGGGGTGAGATCTACTCCTGAGTCAACTTCCCATAAGTCAGAAGGGCTTTCAGTTACTGGGACCCAGAAGGAACAAGAGCATTACCAATGAACCAGATTTCAAAGTTAACATTTTCAATATCCGCTTGTACCTTCTTAATATCTCTTGACGTAACAGTGTTAGAAATAAAGAGATAAGAAAAATATAAGAATGACAACGTATTTCTTCTCCCTGTCCTTAGTTTGTAGGGCTGTTAGCTCAGCAGGACAGCTTGGACTGGGAGTGTTCTGTGAACAGTCTTCCTGGTCTGATGCCCATCAGCTGCTCAGGTGTCCTGGAGATAGGTATAGATACTGGCTCTGCTTCTTTGGAGTGGTCAAAGGAACCTGCATCAGGACAGTGTTATTACCTTATAGACCCCCACAATTGCAAGCACTGAGTAGCACATACTAATTTTTCTGACTTTAAAAGTTTATAATCAGGGTTGAGGGCCGAGTTTGTAGTTCCACATTCATACAAGCAGCTAGAACATGCTTGAGGACTGGGTTCAATCTTCAGCCCCCAAAATGAATAAAAAATAGGTCTACAGTCATATATAGGAGATAATAAATCAACAGGTAGCATGCCAAAAGTCATAAGTTACATTCATTCTTGGCTCTTACAGGAGTAAGCATTGTGATTTGTGTTGAGTAACCCATTTAACCTTACCAAACTTCGTGATGCTGAGCACAAAAAGTGACAGGAAGACATATTGCTTCCTGGGCTTTCTTACACCAATAACTAGCTAAAACTGAAATACACACTAAGTGTAAAAATGCTCTTGGAATATACATCAGAGGTACTTTTATGTGAATACTAACATGTAAGGACATAGTGTGAAAATGAAAATTGGAAAACATGAGTATTTCATATGGATGATATTGAAATTACAATATTTTGTGAATATTAAGTAAACAAAGTACATTATTTTCTTCACTTGTTTCTTTTTATGTGCTTCAAATATGTCTGTTAGGAAATTTAAGATTATATGCATAGTCTGTTTCTGTAGAAATATGTTATATTTCTCTTGGGCAGCAAAGGGCTAGAATGATAGGGTATGGGTTAGAAGGAAGAGATATAGAATAGTTAAGGAATGACTCACTATCTTCTCAGGGAACAGATAAGGGAATTTATTAAAATTATTTTATATTATTATTATTACTAAAATGCTGCATGCTAAATAACTAGAGAGGGATTTGACATTTGGTTCAAGAATAAACTTCAACAATAAGGTTCAGAAGTCTGATCTAAGAGTTGTAAGATTTATGCCATGAGATTTTTAATTTAAAAACTGCTTTTTCTTTCTTTTTCCTGAGAGGAGTATCTAGGAATAACCCATCATAAAGGATTACAGAAAAGCAGATGGACCTAAGACTGAAATACACTCTTTGGCTCTGACAAATATTTTGACTTTTGACCTTGTGATATTGGGTAATTGTGTCATCCTGGGCCTCATTTTCTGAGGAGCAAAATTTGGAAGAAGGACTCAGTAGAAATATCTGCCCTACCTTCTATGCAGAGCTGATGGAATGCTTTCAAAACCTGCATAAAAAATGGTAATGGGATATTCAAGTGATGTGTACATGCCTTTGTCATCACTAAAATCTACACGTAAAATGTCCAAAGCCAGTCCAGCACAATGTGTTAAGTGAGTTAAATGGAGTTCTGTTAGGCTAACTGTCTGGAATGACCATTGTAACATTTCTCTCTGTGTTTGGACTTGATCTTAGTTTCTCAGCACTTTGGTATGGACTCAGAGGCTGGTCTATAGAGATTGTGGCCACAGAACTCACTGTGCCTCTAGCTTCTAGTTTTGTACATCATTGGGAAGGAGGCAGTGAATAATCAGAAGGAAGAATGAGTATTAGTTTGGAAGTTTTATCACCTGAGAGGTTATAATGACTTGGCTGTGACCTTCTCGCAAGCCTCCAGGAAGAATATCATCCACATAGCTCCAAGATGACCTTTCTCCTCACACAACCTCCTGTGTTTCCTTAAATCTTTCCCAAATTTGTAAATAATTCATTTCTTATACCCCTCACAGTTCTACAGTTTTTGTGTGCCACCTTTTTATTGGTGAGCCCCTAACACTGAATCAGTATCTAAGTGTATAGAATATGCTATTTAAATTAGAAAGTAGCAATTGCAACCCCATAAAAGTAGCTTATGCTACTTATCTTTCAAAATCTTGGGAGGAAAAGCCCTTAAAAAACAAAACACTGGAGGAGAAGGATAGATTGGAGAGGGAGTAGAGGGTGGGAGGGTAGACCAGGAGGGGAGGAGGGATGGGGTGAGATCAAGATGTAACTTGAATTAATAAATAAATGTTATATATAAAGGAAACAAACCTTCCTCTATAAAGACATCAGAGATAATGCTCCTTTCATTGTGGAACCATCAGCCTGGTCAGGATGCTAGACAGTTGACTGAAGTTCTTGGCAGCATCTCCTTATCCTGAGTTTGAATGTGTTTAAAATAAGAACAACCATGTACACAGCAATTCACCCCTACTTGCATAGGTCAATGCTCAACACCCCTTTTCCCAAAAGTACACCTAAGTGGTACTAAGGTGTTCCTCTCCACCCTCCATAGTTTGTCTCACACAAGGGGATGCTCCTACCTGCTCAGCTCCTTTAAACACAAACATTAAAATGAAACCTGTTTTTATTTTCTATGATTTCAGATGCCATTTAAATTGAGATTTCCTAACTGGTGAGATGATACTGTATGATTGTTGTTATGCAGCTTGTGGTGGCATTGCCTAATTGGCGATCTGCCTTCATTCTTCATGTTTCCTGCAAACATTCACTTGCACTCCTGGGCTCTAGGCTGATGGAACACAGAGCATACTGCACAAAGCCTGGGCTGTTCTTACTGGGTTACCTGCCTTATTCTGGAATTAAGCTCTTCACTAGCTTTTTATTTACCTTTATTTCTTACTCCATCAATATCTGATAATTTCTGCTCACCTATTATATTATCTTTTCCTTTCACTAAATAAGTTAAATCATGTTTTATTCCACCAAGTACCCTCAATACAGTGAATGCCATATAGTAAGAGATTTATGAGCTATGTTACCAGATTCTTTATATTTGAAGGAAAAGACAAATATTTTTTCTACACCCAAATTCTCCAATTACAAAAGCAATTTTTTAATAGAGAAAAAATTATGCTAAGGTACTGTGTAACCAAAATGAAATTTCTACAAGTATAATGTAGTTAGGAGGTTATCTGTATAAGACCCCTGCCCCACACCCTTGCCCTATATCATGAATCCATAAATTAAAGTCCACAGTAATATCATCAAGTAGATATAACAAATGTTCCATTACTCATACTAAACATTCTTAAAAAGACATTAATCACTACTAATTAATTTGAAACTTTACTATCAGCGCATGGTATTGGACTTAAGGTTTAGGGAACTCCATGATTCCGAGAATTCAGTGTATTCTTCCCAGGAGACTTTGGAGGACACCGAACATACTGGTTGAAATAATTCCTCCAAATTAATTTGCCAATGATTTCACTGGAGAGCCAAAGAAAAGAGACTGGCTTGAGGCCATGTAGTGGCAGAGTTGAAGTGTTCTCTGATACATCACCTCCTTTTCCAGTCTCACACTGTATAATTTCTGCTCACCTAATTTATTATCTTTTCCAAGGGCACACCATGTGTCTCAGGAGCAGAGCTTCTGTACTGAACTTTCTGCTTCATTCTCAGGCTGAGTTTTGGGACTAACCATGGTTTCTGACCTGTAGAGTCCAATAGTCCAAGATCTACCATTTCTACATGCAGATATGATAGCCAAAACCTCAACCTGGGATATGAACCCAGATGAGCTCAGTCACCAGGGAGAATGCATGCTGGACCAACAATCATCTATGTGTGGACAAAGAGTGGAAATTTCCCATCCCTGTACATTCTGGAACATCTGATCCATGGCTGGACTTTTTCAAATCACTCCTACACATTGGCTTGACCTTTGAAAATATACTCATCTTTAATATAATGCTTTAATTTTTTGAGAATTTCATAAATGTATAAAATGCATTTTGTTCCCATTTTACAAGACTAATACTGACAGAAAAAACAAACCTTTATTTTTCTCAAAGAAAAAAAGACAGATTTCCACAAGGTCATGCAACCTTGCATGATTACACATTGCCTTCGAAGTTATTCACTTAACCTTAGTATATAATCAGCTGGTTTCCTTGCTTACATGAGAAATGATCATGAATCACAAGCATTTCTAATCTTTTGTCTGTTCAAAAGTCAATAACAACTAAGACCAATATCAGAAAAATCTTGCTCTTCCTCTATCAAGTATCCTGAAGATCACTGTCAAAGTACCAGCGTGCCATACCTGACTTCTGGAACAGTTGACATGTAGATCGATGGATGGATAGAGAGACAGATGGACCAATAGAAAGACAAATAGACTCCAGTCTCAGAGATAAAATTGAGCATAAGAAAGTGAGACTTTATAGATTTTGGATATTAGCACTTTGTCAGAAGTTGGGTTGGTGAACATCTTTTCCCAATCTGTAGGCTGTTATTTTGTTTTAATGACAGTATCTTTTGCCTTACAAAAGCTTTTCAGTTTCATGAGGTCCCATTTATTGACTGTTAGTCTTAGGGCCTGTGCAATTGGTGTTCTGTTCAGGAAGTTGTCACCTATGCCAATAAGTTCCAGGCTTTTCCCCACTTTCTCTTCTACTAGATTTAGTGTGTCCAGCTTTATGTTAAGACTTTTGATCCACTTGGACTTAAGTTTCATGCAAAGTAATAAATATGGGTTTATTTGCATTCTTTTACATGTTGACATCCAGTTAGACCTACACCATTTGTTGAAGATGCTGTCTTTTTTCTATTGTATGGTTTTTGACTTCTCTGTCAAAAATTAAGTGACTGTACGATAGCTTGAAATCAGGGATGCTGATACCTCCAGATGTTGTTTTATTGTACAGGATTGATTTAGCTATTCAGGGTTTTTTGTTTCTCCATATGAAGTGGAGAGTTATTATTTTGAGGTCTGTAAAGAAATGTGTTGGTATTTTGATGGGGATTGTATTGAATCTGTATATTGCTTTTGGTAGGATGGCCACTTTTACTATGTTTTACTATCCACGAACTTAGAAGATCTTTCCATCTTCTGATATCCTCTTCAATTTCTTTCTTCAAGAACTTGAAGTTCATGTTGTACAAGTCTTTCACTTGCTTGGTTAGAGTTACCCCCAGGTATTTTATATTATTTTGGCTATTGTGAAGGGTGTTGTTTCCATAATTTATTTCTTAGCCCATTTATCTTTTGTTGGACTACCATTTTTTTTTTTAGTTCATTTTGTATCCAGCTACCTTGCTGAAAGACTCTGTCAGCTGTAGGAGTTCTCTGGTGGAATTTTTGGGGTCACTTACATATACTATCATATTGTCTGAAATTTGGGATAATTTAACTTCTCCTTTATGATTTGTATCCCCTTGATCTATAAAGAACTCAAGAAATTAAACACCAACAAACCAAGTAACCCAATCAAAAATGAGGTACATCTCTAAACAGAGAAGTCTAAAATGGCCCAGAGGCACTTGAAGAAATGCTCAACATCTTTAATCATCAGAGAAATGCAACTCAAGAAAACTTTGAGATTCCATCTCACTCCTGTCATAATTGCTAATATCATAAACTCAAAAGACAGCATATGCTGGCGAGGCTGTGGAGAAAGGGGAACACTCCCACTTTGCTGGTGGGAGTGCAAACTTGTACAACCACAATGGAAATCAGTCTGGCAATATCTTAGAAAACTTGGAAAAGCTCTACCTCAAGACCCAGCCATACCTGGGCATGTATCCAAAGACTCCTCACCAATCCACAAGGACATCTCCTCAACTATGTTCATAGCACCTTTATTTGTAATAGTTAGAAACTGGAAACAACCCAGATGTCCTTCAACCAAAGGATGAATAAAAAAAGCTGTGGTACATTTACACAATGGAATACTACTCAGGTATCAGAAACAAAGAAATCATGCAGTTTGCAACCAAATGGATGGAACTAGAAAAGCTGATCATGAGTGAGCTAACTCAGACTCAGAAAAATATGCATGGCATATATTCACGTATAACTGGATTTCAGCCATTATAGTACAGGATAACCATTCTACAATCAATAGACCCTAAAGAGCAAGAACAAGGACTTGTTTACCTGTTAGTGGGACACTCCACTCTAGTGGATCTGCCATGTATGCCTCCTGTGCAAGAGGAAGAAGCTCTTAGACCTCATGTGGCTAACAAACTGAGGGGAGCTGATAAACAGAGACACCCCACACCAGAGGCATGGGAGGGGTGGGAGACCAGGTAGAGGATGGGAGAGAGGGGCCAAAAGGGGGTGGAGGGAGGGGGTGGCAATGCAGACATAACAAAGTAATAAATAAACGATTTAAAAAAAAGCATTTCTAATAAATTCATTGGCTCACCAAGAAAAAAACAAAATAAACAAGCAAAACAAGAAAATGAGACTTTTAAAATGTCTTTTCGAGCAATTGCCTCAGTTTCCATTCCTCTTTTTTTTTTTTTTTGTGGAAAAAGCCTTAGAGACAATTTGAAAAGCTGGTTGAAGTTACAGTGCAATGGGTGTCTGTAGCTTCCCTGTAACAAAACCTAGACATGCTTCCACTTTGAGTGGGTCTTGCTTGCTGAATGCATTCATTATTATTTTAAGGAAAATGAACAAGCTGATGACAGGACCCACACTGCCAGGGGAGAAAGACACATTTCAACAATTGCTATTCTTTTTAATGACTACTATTTGGATTGGCTTCATTATTTACCTTACAAATCACTTCATCTTTATTAAAGGCACTTAAAATAATATGTAATGTGAAATGAAATTCTGAATGCTTGATTTACTGTGAATTGTGTACAGGTGTGAGACTGTTTACAGTACTTTGGCACAGTGGAAAGTGAAGTTTTCATTTATATTTCATGGTTGCATAAGTACCATTTAACTCAGAAATGTTAGACCATTACAGGAACCCTTAAAATATGAAGCAACTGTCAATACAAATCAAATTTTAGGCTGGACTACCACCATGATGTCCTCTTCAGCTACATTGCAAGGGCTTCATGTAGAGCCTTAAGAGGAGGAAGAAGATATCTACAACCAGAAGACATCTAAACAACATAATATGCAAATCAAAAAAGTGTATGCTAATAAAAAATGAACCCGCAAACACCCACACTCCATCCCCCCAAAGAAGACACCATTTGGTGAGGGAATGGTCCACTAGTTTGCAGTTTCAAATATTTTCAGAAGATGAGATCATCTGAGAACACACTAGGTTTTTAAAGTACATTTTGGCTAAAGTTTGCAGTTAGCAAAATTCAGTCTCTTGATCTACCTTAAGAGACCAAAAACTTTATTTATAATTTTACAAAATAAAACGCCTAGCCTGTAAAAGAAGACAGATCAGCTGTTTTGAAATGTCAAAAGTCAGGCAGTGAGTAAGCAGGCTTGGATGTGTCTGTGTTGGAAGCTTGGAGGCATTTGTGATGATGTGGAAGTTTCTCTGAGCTGGCAATAGACACTTAGGCTTTACTGGTATTCTAGGCTCCTAAGACCTTAGAAGGGAACAAACTCCCAGCACTTACTATGTTGTAAGTATTGAGCTAATATTTGGCAAATGGTCAAATGAGAAGACTAGGGAGGTGAGGTGAAATTTCTTAATGCCAAGCCAGGTAAGAACTCTGGAAAGCTGTCCTCTGACCTACACATGTACACTTAGGCACACATGCATGTGCGCACGTGCACGCGTGTGCACACACACACACACACACACACACACAAACAACAAATAAATATATATATATATTTTTAAAGATTTAGCAAGCTGCATTTGACATGGTTCTAAGAACAGCCCCATAGAGATGCACTATCTTTCAGGTGGCTAAAGCAACTCACCGAGGATAGCATAAACCCAAAATAGCATCAACAAGATTTACATTTGGGTAGAATAGATATGCCACATTTCTATTCTACTTCTAAGACTTTCACATTCCTAAAAGTTCAAGCCAATTCTATAGACTTCCTCCACACATGGACATTAACTTTACCTTAGTATTTAGTTCATTTCACATCCCAGGATGTGGATATAAATACAACCTTGTTTTGCTATATGTATTTGCTTGTTTTCAAATACAATGTTTCTACTCCTTTCTCCTCATTTCAGTTTTATTGCTGTAATTCTTTTTTTGTGCTAAGTATTAAAGATTATTTTGTGAGAATGTGGTTGAATCATCTTAATTGTAGTACATATATATTTTATCAGCAACTTTCAAAAAATGCATCTAATTTCCTAAAATTTTCAGCCGATTTGTGTCAGTAGTTTTTATTGATTTTTAAATATCAACCTGTTAAAGTGAGTAAATGATTAAAGCATCCAGAATTCACAAACACTCACAAATTTTGAATAAGGTTATTAATATCAATGTGCTGTGTGCACATATGCATAAACAAGTGGCAGTCAGAGGACAACTTTCAGGAGTCTTCTCTGTCTCCATCAAGTAGGTCTTGGGCATCACACTCACACAATCAGGGTTAATGACAAGTGCCTTCACCTACTTCTCAGCAAGTCAAGGGGGTGAATGGTGTCTCCGCTGACAAGCTAAGCACAATGGCTCCAGACTGAGGATAAGAGTTCATTCTCAAAAGATGATTTATCAAACTCTAGAAAATATTAAAACTAGACAGAAATCAGGCGAGTGCTTTCAGGAGATGGGACTGAAATATAATAGATTATGATGAGGATGGTGTTCTCTAGAGTAACAGTAGCTATAGAATGAATATTATATACAGGGGATTTATTAGAGTGATTTACATCTATTACAATGATTAGGTCTAGCTAATCCCAAAATGGCTGGCAATAAACAGAGCATCTAAGAATACAGTAGCTACTCAATACACAAGGCTGAGTGTCTCAGTTGGTCTTCAGTATACTCTGGAATCCCAAGAAGTGCTCTCTAATACCAGTGAAGGAATGGACTTGTTAACAAGGTGAAAGCAACAGGCAGCAAAAAGCTTCCTTCTTCCATCTCCTTATATAGGCTTCCAGCAGAAGGTGTAAGGTGTAAGAGGTGGGTCTTTCTAGAACAGAAGATCTGCATTAGGGGCAAGAGAGATTGCTCCATGGTTAATACCACTGGTTGCTCTTGCAGAGTTTTTAAGTCCAATTCCCAGCACCCACATGGCAACTCAAAACCATTTATAATGGTACTGATGCCATCTTCTGATATACAGACATGCATGAGGACAAAACCCTAACATACACAAAAATAAATAAATGTTTACAATCACAAGCTGCGAGCAAACTTCTACTTACATAAAAAAAAAATCTGGATAAAAGCCATGTTTTTCTACCTTGAAGATAGAGGTTAGAAATGGATCTTCCTTCTTCAAATTAAGCAAAAACCCCTCATAGGTGTTCCCTCAATTCTGGAGTTTTTGTTAATTCCAAATGCAGTAAAATTGAGAACCAAGAATAGCCATCACAGATACCAAGGAGCATTTAAAGAGAACATAAAAGCCATTCTAAAATCCAATTGAGGAAGTAGTTATACTAGTGTGTGTGTGTGTGTGTGTGTGTGTGTACATATGTATATATGTTTGCCAATATTTGTTCAACTGAACACTATGAGTAGTAAATTAAGCACACTGGGCCTTCTAGACACAATAATTTGTTAATATAAAATATGATAGTATGACTGTGGAAGTCTCAGCTGTATGGCTTTTTCTGATTTTTTTTTTTTAAACTTGCTTTCCCCTTGCAGGAACCAGTCAGTTTTCTCCTTTCACCATGTGGGTCCCATGGAGTGAACTCCAGTTCTCAGGTTTGGTAGCAAAGCCTTTTATCCACTGAACAATCCCACTGGTCCCTTTTCTGAGTTCTTATGAGCTGCATGGAATGCATCCTGTCTGTATGGGTCCATTAATCTGGGAGCCATTATCCTCACCACACATTAGTGAGCAGTGCCAACCCACACTGCATCATAAAGCCATGTTCATAAGTCTCATATTTTCTCCATTTTGATTTTTTTTTGAAAAAAAAAATCTCAGTCATTTTTACCTACATTCAGAAATTCAGGGAAAATATCTATTAAATTATAAATATAGTACAGGAAAAATCTATATTAATTCTGCCAACTGCCAGTATTGGTAGCAGCACTCAAGGTCTTTGAACCATGAATGTTTGAATATGTCCTAATCAGTTTTTCCATCAGGAAGTTATTGAGCTTCTCACTGAATACAGGAAGGATGGGGGAACTGGTCACTTCATGAGTTTATCTGATTAGTTCTGTATACCCAAACAAGTCTTCTTCAAATCCAGCATCCATCAATAACCATGATATTACTGAAACATAATGTAATGTCCCCACCCCTGCCAGATGATTTCAAAATTCTTTCTCTGTTGTTGATGCTTGCCAAGGCTGGAGAAGTTATTAGGATGCTTACAAAGAATTCAGCTGTCAGTCATGTGAAGCCTTTCTCAACAACAATAATCACAAGACAATTCTGAGAGCCCACACCCATGCTTCATAGATGTGTACCTTCTGTATCATGTCAAAAAATGGACAGAGATTTTAAAAACTCGTTTCCTCATAAAATTTTTAAGGCACCCAAAAAACATGAGTATTTGTATTTAGATGTACTGACATATGTGTTTAAAGATGTCAAAAGAAGATAAATCAACAACCAACAAACAAGACAAGCAGGCACATACAAGATACAAACTGCTTCTTCCCAGAACTGTGAGAAAGAAAGCTAAGACTCTTGTAGCAGACAATAATAGCACTGGGACTAAGGTTCTATGTGGGATCCCCGTTGCACTGTGTTCTCTGTTTTGTTGAGTGGTCAATCTTTTGAAACAAGTAGAATTGATGATCAAATAGATGTTTCCCTAAAAATATGAATGTCATCTTGCTATTTATAGTATCCAGTCATTTTTCTACACCTGATTATAACAATATTAATTCAGCTTTATTTTTCCTGAAAGGATCCTTGAAACCTTTCAAAAGGCAAAACGTGCACTTCCAGTCTTCTTGATAACAGGAACCAAAGCACCACAGCCATTTTCTTCTACTTTTGATGGTAGCTTATCTTGCTGGCTAAGCTTTATCAACCTTACATCATGGTCGCTACAGGTTCTCTGTCCTGGAATAGTCTTTCCCCTTAAAAAAAAAAAATCACCGTTGTTTTCTTCAATCTTTCTTTCACTTCCTTGGGCATATCTATTTCCATGCATTTTGGTAGGTGTGTGATGCCTGTGGTAAAAGTCAGGTGTTCTCTATTCCTTATTCTCTGGCACACTTTCTCACACATCTGCCATCCCATAGCCCTGTGGCCCTGTGAGCTGAGGGCTTCTTCTCTTCTTACTTCCTTATGTGGAGTGTCACTCCCATGCTACATGTTTCTACAACTAGTGACATAACTATACTGTCTTGGCTTAAGTTGTCAGAAAATAATGTTATTTAAAATAGTAGAAAATAAAGTCTTAAAATATTTTCATTCCTTTGCACACCCTTGCAAAATTCTACTAAATAATAGCTTTTACCAAGAAGTGTCACCATGTATATATGTATATATGTATATATATATATGTATATATCTATGTGAAAAGTTCATGCAAGAATGAATGAGAAGAGTTTATACAGAGATGTTTCTAGTTCATAAATACATAAGCACTTGAAACTACGGGTTTGGCTATGTGTGAATATATACAACATGTTGGTGGTCTTTATCTAGTTGGAACAAATACAGCTTTCTCTATTCAATCAAAAGTAATATAGTTCCTGAATCTCTCAAATCCTTTTAGACACTACTAGCAGAAAATTAATTCATTTTCTAATAATTTTCTTAGATATTAAAGTAGATTCCTAAAGGACTTTGATTAAAGTTCTTACCAACCATATGGACAAAAAATTCCCAATTGTACACACATACACACACACACATAAGCACACATACAATGCCACATGATGCCACACACACATACCATGCCCCCCACCACACACACACACCATGCCACACACACACATACACACACACACCTCATACCACACACACACACACCATGCACACACATCATGCAAACACACTACACACATACATACCACACACACACAGACACACCATGCACACACAACACATATACAACACACATACATCATACACACCACATACACCACACACACACACTATACACACCACAAACACACACCACATACACCACACCACACACACACTTCACATACACCACACACATACCACACACCACACACACACATACACACCACATACACACACATCATACACATACCACACACACTCACCACATACACACCAAACACACACACACACACCACATACATCACACACATACCACACATGCCACACACACACCAAATACACCATGCACATACCATACACACACACCACACATACACACACACACACACACACACACACACACACACACACACACACACTCACTGCTTCCAGTTTGCTATGAGTGTCAAATTGTGTAAAATAATAGAATAGTCTTTCCTCACTTGTGTATCACGTTAACTTTTTAGCTGTTCTGGGACCACTGGAAGAAGAGATCAGAAAAGGGACCAGTGATTTCAAATTGAGGTGGTTTCTCTGCCATTCTGCTGGCATACCAGGGGCAGTCTTCCTTCAAATCTTTTATACTTCATGTCTGTGGGTTTTAGCTTCATATCTCTCTGGCTGGATTTCTTAGATTCTTAAGTATGTCACTCAAGTTTCTCATTTCATTCAAACACTATGGAGACATTTCTTTTCACTTGCCACACCTTTATTGTTTTACTTAGAGAAAATTTGTATCTAGAACAAGAAACCATTCAGTTAGATATGTTGTTCCATGTCCATCTCTCCACTAAAGTGTACATGCCATCAATGAGCCAATGGGGTTTCTCTTTCTTCATTGTTCTTTCTCAGCATCCAGGATGGTTCTGGACAGGAGAGAAGCTGTGGATAATGAACAAATGCAACAAACTTGGAAGCAGGTAAGTCGACAGCCTCACTCTGCCAAGACAGGGTAGGTAAGTCCTTCATAATTCCTGCTCTACAACCAATGTCTGTCAGAGAAATGGGGCCAAATGGCTGAAGATTGATGCTGTAATGTATGGAGAGAAAATGGGAACTGTCCAGGCAGCCACTGGTATGTCATTTTTTAGTTTTGGAAGCTGCAGGCCCTGCACTTCCTATATAATCAGATATATTTATCCCTCTCAGGTCTCTGAGGTGGTTGAAGAATAGATAGCTAGAGTCTCAAATTAAATTTTGAGTTGTTTAGGAATCAAGAGGGTGTTCTGGATCTAAGAAGATATTTTTAAAATTATGAGGCAAATTAGTATGAAAGCGGAGTTAGATATAGAACTTTAAACTCATGGAGATGGTTAGATAGTAGAATGTTAAAGTCAGGTGCCAAATACATATGGACTGGACATTGGGAATGTATGCTAAACCATATAACTCTTTTAATCGTGGCCTATGTATTTCTGTTGTTTTGTATTGTATTTATAGTTATAAGAAAAAGAACCATTATTTGGACTGAAAGGGAGAGCTGTTGGGGGGAAAAATAAATACCTTAAACTAAAAAAAAAAAAAAAAAGAAGGGAAGAGGATGGTGGGGCTGAGGGGGAGGAGGGTAGAAGGGTGGGACTGGAGGGGGGAGTAGGGAGGGGATTGTGATTGAGATGTAACTTGAAGAAATAAAAAATAAATTATTAAAAAAAAAAAAAGACAAATGCTTCCACATGTATCCATTGATTGAGGAAATACATGGTGAATGTTTTCAGAAGAACCATTATGCCTTTCAGTGAATTCTCTTTTATAAATTTTTTAACTAGTTAGTACATTTTAGAATAGTGTAAAAAGATATCTACAGTAGATATACTGAGCCTTTTTAGAGTTTCAAACTTGCAGGAAATTTGTGGAGGCCACTTAGAATTTTATTTTTATTTTAAATACTATTTTTTATTAATTCTATAATATTTCCTTATGTGTTTTGATCATACTCAACACCCCCAACTCCTTGTAGATATACTACTACCTCCTTATACACCCAACTATGTGTTTCATTTCTGTAATTTTTAGAGAGCTTTGAGTCTAATTTTTATTGCCCAAATCCTCAGTATGTGGCTTGCATTGGAGAGTAGTTGATCTATGAGGGGGTCACAGGTCACACCATAGCTCCTCAATTGAGGATGTGTTTTTTCCCACCTTCTGTCCCTTAAGTGCTACTTTGTCTGGTTTGAGCTTATGTAGGTCATGTGCATGCTATCTCAACCACCATGAGTGCATATACCCTGCTGTGTCTGTAGAACACTGTTTCTATATTCATCCACCACTTCTGGATCTGACATTCTTTCACTCCCTCTTCTTGGACCATCCTGCGCCATGGTGGGAGGGTATGATATAGATATCCCATTTAGCATTTTCAAATCCTCTATGATGATAACTTCCTGGATTTAGAGCACCTCTTGATCCCGAAATTGGAATCATTGCTCAATGGTTTTGGGAAAGTCACCTTTCTAAAAGAAAACTACAACCTGTCCCAAGCATACCCTTCCTCTGGCTAAAATTATTTTCAATTTATTTTTATTTGTGTGTATATGTGTGTATAAATGTGTGCATGTGCATATGTGAGTATAGTATCAGAAGAAGCATGAAGAGTGTGTAAGACTTACTGGAGATGGAATTATAGTCTTGAAACATGATTGCTGAGAAGGAAAATCATGTCCTCTGCAAGAGCTCTAAGGTCCCTTAGCATCTTTCTAGCCCCATTCACTTATTTGATTTTACAGTTAACATCATTTATGATTAAGTGTGCTACCATTTTACTTTCCTAGTTTTATCTGCATAAGAATACCTGGGAGTTTTCATTGCCTTATGTTTCTAGCTCTTCCCAGAGATGCTCCCAGATTCCACTTGCCTCTCCCAGTATTCTCTCCCTCAGTCCTCCTTGAACCTGATCCCTCCTGTTTCCATCCCCACCCCATCTAGATTCCACCCCCCACATCCACCAGAAATGTCTATTTTTTCACCTTCCAGGAATCTATGAGACTGACTCTATGTAACGCTCCCAGCAATGGAGAATACAGAGCCTAAACTGGTCATCTCCTGTAACCAGGCAAGACTTCCAGTAGAGGGATTGGAACACCAACACAGCCACAAAACGTTTGTCCTACAATTTGTCCTGCCTACTAAATGTGCTGTGGGAAATGTGGAAACCATTCATAACTTGTGGGAGTGACCAAACACTTATTGGTCCACTTGAGACCCATGTCATGAGACAGAGTCCACACCTGACACTGCCTGGAGGGCCTGAATCCAGAGGCTGTTTAGCCAGGAAGCTATATGATAGAATCAAGGATGACTGATTAAAAAAAGGGCAATGAAATGATTTCTAATGATATTCTGCTATACTCATAGACGGGTGCCTAGACCAACTGTCATCAGAGAGGCTTCCTCTGAAGGAGATGGAAACAGATGCAGAGATCTATAGCCAAATATTAGGCAGAGCTTGGGGAATCCTGTAGAAAGGGGAAAGAAGGAATGTAAGAGCCAGAAGGACCAAGGACACCACAAGAATACCTACTAAATCAACAAACCTGGGCCTGTGTATGCCACAAAGACTGAACTGCCAACCAAGGAGCCTGTATGAGACTGACCTAGGCACTCTGTACATACGTAACAGCATAACAATTGGATTACTTTGTCTTCTTGCAGGACTCTTAACAGCAGGAGCAAGGGCTGCTCTGACTCTGTTGCCTGCCTTAGGGACCATTTTCTCCTACTGGGTTGCCTTTTCTAGCAACTTAATAGGCTATGGCTGATTTATATCTACAGAAGGCCTTCCCTTCTCTAAAGAGAAATGGAGGGAGAGTGGGTGAGTGGGGATGAGATGGGTCTGGGAAGAGAGTAGGAAAAGGAAAGTGCTATCTGGATGTAAAAAAAAAAATCACCTGGGGAGCCTTTGAAAACAGTATTGCTGGGTCCCTTCAATAGGTCTAGGGAACCAGAGAATGTGCACTTTGACCAACATCTGGTGATTCAATGACAGCTAGTACTGGGATGGTACTCTGCAAGCACTTACTATAAAATGACAATCTGTTTTCATGTCTTCCACAAATGAACCTGTAGGGCATATTTCAGAAACCAGAGGTGAGGGGCCTCTAGGCAAGCCCGAGAGGAACATTCCAACTTTCTTCTACGTTTGTTCTTAATCAACTTTTTCAGGATCATTAAGACAAGACCATTTTGCAATTCAACTACCTACAGTTGATATGAGGAAGTCTTGTTAGTCCCTGAGAAACACCTACAGGGACAATTCTGAAACTCAAGTCAGAAAAATAAGTCCTGGAGCCATTGTTGTATACATCCATGAGCTGTAGTCATGAGGTACCCAGGCAAGGTGATAACAAAAAGCCAATATCTGTCTAAGAGCTTCCTCAGTGTCTGGGTATTTGCTAAGATCTGTACATATATTATGTTATTCAATCCTCTTGAAACTCAATAAGGTCATTATCATCTTTATTATTTCCATTTGATAGGTAAGAAGATAGTACCTTATTTAGATTGAATACTAGGGTCATAATTAAGTAGGTTATTGGTGGCAAAGCCTGGAAATTAGCCCATGCATTCTAATTCTAGTGGCTAAAATAACTACCATGCTATACAATACTTTCCCTTAAATGTGTAACGGAGACTGAGTCTAAGCCAGCCTAGTCTACAAGAAGAATTTGGGACAGCCAGGGCTCTGTTATGCAGAGAAACCTTGTCTCAAAAAACCAAAATTAAAAAAAAATTGTTTGTATTAAATGAAGCTATAGGCAAACGTGTAGAGCATTTTCTTAATTAGTGATTGATGTAGGAGGGTCCAGTTCATTGTGGGTGGTTCCATCCCTGGGCTGGTGGTCCTTAGTTCTATAAGAAAGAAGGCTGAGTAAGCCCTAAGAATCAAATCAAGTAAGAATTAAAAAAAAAAAAAAATACTTGCTTCTCCACATCATTTGGCCTCTTGTGGCTCCTAAGTTAGCAGCAGCAACACCTGGGGACTTATTAAAAATACAGATCCTCATGCCTTGCTTTTGGCTTAGAAATTCTGGTATGGAGTCAACGTCTGCTTAACAGGTCCTCTGAATGTTTTCCCTGAACACACTCCAGTCTAAAAAGAGTGACTTGCAAACATTGCCAAGGTCTCTCACTTCCTGTGGATTTAGACTGGGAAAGTTAACAGTATGCCAGCTCCACAAATCCCATGACACTGAATTTGAATACCTATTTTATGGTGGTGATGGAGTTTGGAAGAGAAAAAGAAATTATGTTCATGATGACAACAACAACAAAAAATTTTCTGATGGCTACCATACAATTATTTGATAATTGATGAGGCATGAATAGAATCTGCTCATGTATTCAATGGCAAGCTTCAGGTTTGTGCTGGATAGTTTTACATCAATGTGATACAAGTGAAAGTCAAGTGAGTGAAGTAACCTCGATTAAGAACTGCTTCCAGGGCTGGACATGGTGGTACACTCCTTTAATTCCAGCACTAGGGCTGAAGAGTAAGGTGGAACACTGAGTTCGAGGCCAGCCTAGTCTACAAGGTGAATTCAGAACAGCCAGGGCTCTGTTACACAGAGAAACCTTGACTCAAAAAACCAAAATTTAAAAAAAAAATGTTTGTATTAGATGAAGCTGTAGGCAAACATGTAGAGCATTTTCTTAATTAGTGATTGATGTGGAAGGGTCCAGTTCATTGTGGGTGGTTCCATCCCTGGGCTGGTGGTCCTCAGTTCTATAAGAAAGAAGGCTGAGTAAGCCCTAAGTAGCAAGCCAATAAACAGCACCCCTCCGTTGCCTTTGAATCAGTTCCTGCCTCCAGATTCCTGTCATAAGTTTCTGTCATGACTTTCTTTGATAATGAATTGTGATGTGTAAGTGTAGGCCAAAATAAACCTTTCTTCCCCATGTTGCTTTTGTCATGGTGCTTCAGCACAGCAATAATAATCTTAACTAAGACAAGGTTGGATTCCCTCCTCAGGAAGGAAAATATCTTTCATTATCAAGAGAAAATTGTTGCTAAATAACAGGATCAGTTTATATATAGACACCTCTTTGTGTTCTATGCTCTTAGATACAGGCATCACCACTCAGTCATCCAGCTCTTCATCCTCAAAGCCAGAATGGTCCCTTCTAAATCCTCAACAAGTTCTCTGCCAGTGCCACTCAATCTGCCAGATCCAAGAGCAGGATCCATCTGACAACCCTTTGGCAGAGAGAAAAAAGTAGGGTGAATGAGAGCTAAAAACTACAGACATTTCATTTGATAGAATGAAAGGACATTTGCCATTCTTTGGTCAGGCTCTGTCCCTCCAAGGTCTGAGATATCTTTTCCATGGCTATAAAAATAAACAGAGCAGAGCAGTTGGCAGGTCCTGAAACAGATTTCATAAAAACGGAAATCCCCATCTACAAATATTTTTAAAAAATCATTTTCTTATGCTTTGGATTTCTTTGTAATCAAAATGAAGATAATGAAATCCAACCTGGAAGGATATCTATTTTATTTTGAAATATTTTTAATCCTCAAGTCCCTCAATAATCATAGTAGTATTAACTCAGACCATATTGTGTTATTCCAGTAAAATGTTACATTTGGGAAAAAGATGTATAAAAGCACCATGCCTCTTAGCTGTATTTTTAAAAGATTGACCCTGCATCTCCAGCCAAGCCTGGTGTTTTTTCTCTGAGCTGTAATAGTGCCCTAAATTAGTGCAAACAAATAGAAGGACAACAAGGGTTTCCAGTCCCTAAAGAAAACACACCACAGGAGGCCAAG
Organism: Lophiomys imhausi; assembly: GCA_907164525.1. Lineage (NCBI taxonomy): Eukaryota > Metazoa > Chordata > Mammalia > Rodentia > Muridae > Lophiomys > Lophiomys imhausi. Next base: position 12,543,171 of record CAJQZJ010004687.1, on the reverse strand, counting down.
TGTCAAGGAATGGTGCCATTTTTCCCTTTCTAGAGATTGAGAAACCCTGAAAGTAACTCCAAGTCAAAGTCTTCCTTGGCCACCATGGTATGTATAGAGTAGAAATCTAATGCATATGTATCCCTTCCATACTTTCCCTGTCTACTCCTGAAGGGCCACCATACTCATGTGTCTAGTGTATGTTATCCCCCTTTTGACTTATATTTTCTTCTCTGTTTCTTTGTGATAACAAATGCAATGCTATTCACAGGCAATCTCAGGCCTATTTCTCAGAACTTCATCATCTCTTCCTGAATGAACTAAGAGTGTGCTTTGCTCTAGAGTTAGTAGACAAAGAAGACTGCCACCATTGTGGTGTCTGAGCAGCTCTGGTGAGTTTCCTCATGACTATCCCACCTCAGGCTTGTGAGGGTTCTCTAGGGAATAGCATACACAAACTCTCTCTGCACTCTGTCACCATGTCACCTACCAGTCTCTTCTGAACTTCTACAATAGGGACAACAGATTCATTATTTCATGTTACAAACCAATTCTGAATCCTGTAGGCCCTCAACAGGTCCTGAAACCTGGAGGAGGCCCATAGTGCCCCATGCCCAGAATTTCTTACTTCATTCACGAGATCATCCAATCTACCTTCTTAATCATTCTGTATCCTGGCTGAGCTTACTGTACCTTTAATACTGGGTCTGTGACCTATATTGCCCTCCATTTGTTCCTATAGTCAGACTCACCCTTGAACCCTACTTACTCCTTTCATACCCTATGTATGGCTTTTTTTTCTGGTTATGATAGCTCACCATCAAGACTTTTCAAGTAAAGACCTGGGGTGGCTCCCTAAGATTATATAAAGTGAAAGGAAGACAAGAGGTCCAACAGCTCTAGTGGCAGCATTTACTTTCCCAAGGTCAGGTTATGAGCAGCAACAATAAAAATTAAAAAAAAAAAAAACAATGTTTTACTGACTCAAGGCCTGTGAGCTTCCATCATCAGACTTATTCATTAAAAAGAAAAACGAAGCAAACAAAGCAAAACACCTCATTCATCTGGGTAGACAGCTCAGCAGCTAAAGAGCTTGCTGCACAAGCAAGACAGCAAACTCCCAGGACCCCTGCAAATGCTGGGTGAGTGGGAGACTACTATAATTCCAGTCTCGTGAGGTAGAGATGAGCAGTTTCCAGAGTACAGTGGTACAGAGATTAGCTCTATCCATGAGCCCTCAAAAACAAAAATAAATCAGAAGAGTGATCAAGGAAGATTTCCAACAGCAATGTTTAGTTTCTATGTACAACCCCCCAAACACATGCACATGCACAACAAACATGAAAAGAAGAAACACAAAAAATGACTAAAATGTATACATAAATTTGATTTAAATGTTTTAGTCATATTTTTAAACAAAAGCTAAAATACCTGAATTAAAATAATAATGCAAACCTACAACTTTCTGAGAATCCAGCTGTCCTCGTTAACTTTAACTGCCAAGTTGATACAGCCGAGAATCACCTCATAAGGGAATCTCAGCAGAGGGATTTCCCAGATAAGATTGGGCTCCATGCCTTGACTTAAACATTATTTTCATGCGGCCAACTGCATCAGGCTGAGCCAGTGCTTCAGGGCTCTTGATGACATCCCTTAGAATTTGATTTCCTATTCATGACATTTATTATATTCATGTATGCTAACTATCTTAAATGGTGGTTATTTTTGTTTAATATCTGTTTTTTCTCAAAAAACAAAACAAAACACAAATGCTCTGAGAGATCTTTGTTTTGCTTCTGGATTCACCTCTCCTGTCAGAAACCATGCCTGGAATGTGTCAGAGCTAGGATGGATGGGAAGAAACTCCTAAAGGAGTGTCTAGATGTTTCTTCTATCCACATTCTGAAGGAATGCTCTGTAATTCCTTTTAATATAGAAATACTGGTTCATTCTATGCTGGGCCATTCTTTTTGACAACAATTAAAGAAGGATGAGCAGACAGGTCTCACACCATCCTTGTTTGTCATCTAGCTGACACTAAACATCAATGATACATGTGTTCAAGTATGCCTCATACTTTGGTTTACAAAGTCTTACAAGCAATACATTACAAACATACAAAGCATAGAAGTTAATTGCTTGGGAAGGTGCATTTCTCCAAATGTGAGTTTGCTAGGCACTGCTTGGAATAACTCTATTTAAACTTCTTTGAGATAAGTCAACACTTATTTTATAACCTACAGTGAAAATGGATTATCTTCCCACTCCAGTGTCTTTAAAGATAAAAACTGTCATTTCCACAGGCAGTAAAAGGCAGTGTGACTCAAGAACTTTGGCAGTCTTGTCAGTGAAGAGGATTCTAGTGGGATGCCAACCTCTCTTTTCCCGAAGGGTTCTTTAATATAGGCCTCTGCTAGCACCTTGTTAGGCAGCGTTTCTATGATTTCTCAGAATCCATCCCAAACTGGACTGTTCATTAACTGGGCAGAAAATCTAGCTCATAAAGAGAACAAGGGAATTTACAAGACTAAAAGACAGGCCAGAATATGAAGCCTGTCCCCAGATCATCTTAAACTACACCTTCAGGAGGGCAGGAGGGACTTGGCTCAGAGATATGACTGAGAACCAAGATCTGCTTGCAGCTAGAAGAGGATGATTTGTCCAATTTGAAGAAAATTGCTGATTGTTCATTAAGCTGCTTCAGGAAGTACTAAGATGTATGTGTTCCTGCCCCAGTCTTCCAAGAACACAGGGGTTTCATTTCTCCCTTTCTAAATTCTAAGTCACTATCTTTTTCTGGCTGAATCACCATTTGCCAAGTGACACAATGCTGCCATGTAACTAATGATTTGTATTGTGCACAGTACTCACATGGTCCTACTGGAGAACAACCCTGTGAAGAAACTGAGATACTGAAGAAGCAGCCTACCTCCATCTTAGGCTTAAAACCATCTTATACCAAAGACAGATTAGATTCATTCTTGTTTATGATTAAACTTCTCTTTTTGAAGCATTGAGCTATGCCCCACCTGTAACCTCACCTATAAATGGTTCTGTATTGCCTGCTCCAAGAATGGCAATCATGCCTTTGATTCAAAAAGCTGTTTATCATCATCTTGCAGCCCTATTTTTGTTTCAAAACAGTTGTATGTATGACCACCTATGACTACCTTGTATGATCACCTTGTTATGGCCACTTTGCAATCAGGTCTTGAAAACCTTGTCTTCCTCACATCCAATGCTGACCTCCTGAATCCTGCCTTAGGGAAAGACAGGCCATGTATAAGAATTAAAAAGCTTGCTTTAACTATTTGTTTTATAAAAATAATTGGATCATGATAATTTGGATCAGAGGTCTTTCTCCTTCTGTCTTTGGGATTAGCAATACCAACATCAGATATCATGGCAAGAGTCATCCTGCTTATGGGCACAGATTAAACCTACTCACATTATTTAAATTGGTGCCAGAGGCAAGTCTTCCTGTAAAGGCCCACAAGCTAAGGTAGAGATGAATTGTAACTGTTAAGGTTCAAAACCTGGGCAGGCAACTGAGGGGTCTATTTAACATATCAAAGCAGACCTGGTCTCCAGGTTTTCCCAGCATCCCTCAGTCCCTACCTGCTACAGGATATGGCTGACATACCTCACCCTCTACCCAGAGCTCTCCAATGTAAAGACTTGAATGCCCTTCCCCTAGAGGCTCTTCCTGCTATAACCCAGATATTTTAATTACCTGCCCCTTTTGTACCTTTGGCCTCCTGGCTGCTGAACTTGGTTCCCCTCTTTTCCCTCCCTGTCTTACTACATGGCTCAGGGATCACTCTGGACTCTCCCAGATGTGTCTGCCTCTGACTATCCCCTCCCACATATATGTAAGAACTTTCTACTCCACCATACTTAGGAGCAGTCATGTCCTTTCCTTTCCTTTTATTTCTTTTTTTTTCATTCATTAACCATAGACATCTACCCTGCTGACAGAGATGGGTCTCAGAAGGAAAAAATAAGGTGCCCAATAGTGCCCCCAATGGGGGTCAAGCAGCTTTTATACACATTCCACACTCATTTCAAATTACTACATTCCTCTTTCTATATTTTAATGTAAAGATAGAAAAAAAAAAGCAGAACAAAAATAGGATTCACAACAGAATGCCAGGTAATTCTGTTAAAAATTTTATAGATACAGTCCATGAGATAGTTCAGCAGGTAAAGATGTTTACTACAAAGACTGATCACCTAAGTCTGAGCTCCACAATTTGTTAAGAGACAATTTTCTGGTTCCAGCCATCTCAGGAACAAGTCCCATTTTGCTGGCAGGGTCAAAAATGAGTTCATCTTCCCAGGCCCAGAACCCAATTCCTATCCTGCCTTCTCTTCAGATATTTCATGTTTGTCTGTTAATGAGTAAAGAAGGTAAAAAAGGAAGTTGTTGTTATGTCATTATCTAAACTAAGACACACAAGTCATAAATGTGTTGCCTCTGGTGTTAATTGACAACTTGTAACTAGCCCGCTCCTTCATTCCATTATCGTTCTAAACTCCAGTTCTCATGATTCAATTGACTACATGCAACAGTCCACCCTGTTCCCACTCACTTTGTGTTCCTACCCTTTAATAATGTGGTACAATGTCCCTTTGAAAATGCCTTTCAGATCCTAAACTGAATGCCTTCCTGGGGACACAGAAAATACAGCTTGCATTTAAGGTCCCTTCTCTGAAGTGAGTTTTCTTGACTTCCACTGAACAAATCCACACTGTGGAAAGGACAGAACTGACTCTGCAAGTTGTCCCCTGACCTCCAGATACATGCTGTGGCACATGGTTTTACACACACACACACACACACACACACACACACACACACTAAATTCAAAAAACAATTTAAAAAGAATAGTTTATGAATAATGACGATCACTTTCACTGTGCCAGGCTCAGTTTGATGCTGAGGTTAGAGCAACAAACAGACTCCTGAGCTCCTACCTGATGGTCCATACCATGTAAAGCTCAAATCTTCCTTCCTCGTCTTTTGTAAAGCATTTTCTAGTTTTCCTTTGCAAAAGCAAGTGGCTATATCGGCATAACTATCAAAAAGCCATCTATATCTTTATTCCCCAAAGAATTTCTCATTTCCCTCTGTGCTTCCTCTCACTGTAGGTTTTTTTCCATGTCACAGTTTACAGAGAACTGACACACTACTCCAGCATTTTGGATGCAATGTTATATTGCTTAAATGCTTCCCCTATGTGGGTCACTTTCCTGATTTCAATTTGTGCTTTGAAAGAGCAGCATCACATTTAACATCCCTAATGGAATGTCTGAGTAGCCTTTTGGGAGTAAACAGCCTATTCTCAGGAAAATGACTGCTAGGGAACAGAGTGCTCGTTCTACACAACATATAGACATGAGTATTACCAAATACCTTCTCATAACTTGCCAAAATACTATTCCCTTCAAACAATTTTGTTGAAGAAAGAATAGCTTAAGTCATATCTTAACTACTCTTAAAATTGTACTAGGTTAAAAGTTGTATATTATATATTTAGCTGCCTAGATTTAACTGCATGAGAGATAGAGATAGCCAACATATTGACCAAGGTGTATACAAGATTTGTATTTTTAATGATAATCAATGAGTGCTGGAACCCCTGCTATCACATGGTGTTCCCCAGGATATGGAAATTGTTGGGACTCAGATCCTAGACCCAGAATAAGCAGCTGAGGTGATTACTTAACATACCAACGTGGACTTGGCCTTCAGTTTCTCCCAGAATGCCTCAGTCCCTACCTGTTACAGGGCATGATATCCTGACACACCCCACCCTCTATACTGAAATTTCCAGCCCAGGGCCTGGGTTTCTCCTACCCTAGATGCTCTTTTCTACATAATCCAGACATTTTGATCTCTCTCTCTCTTTTCCTCTCTTTCTCTCTATATCTCTCTTCCTGTGTGTGCACTCTCCCTGCATATGCAGCTCTTTCTTTCTCTTCCTTATCCTCTCTGTCCTCCTTCCCCTGGCAACTTCCCTTGGTTTCTTTCTTTGGGAACAGTAAACCTGCACTAGAGTCACCTCCAATAAACCTGCCTGTACATATGTTAATCTGGCTTGAATTGATTCATTTCACCAGCAGAGAATGCAAATGTGCCAACAAAAATAATTTATCAGAAAATTTACCTTTTTGTTGTTGTTGGTTGTTTTCAGACCAAGTCTGGATATACAATACAACCTGGCCTCTAGCATCCTACTGTCTCAGTCTCCTGAGTTCTGAAGGTTTGTGTTCCAGATCTCTCCCCATCTTTGGTAGGAAAGTCATTGTGTCACATTGTGATTATTTGTAATGTGGAATATGTTTTAGCAGTCTTGTGTTCCTTATTTAACACTTCTCTAATAAATCTCTGGCCCACTTTTCAGTCTATAGTAACAGAACCTTTCTTTCAAGCTCACCATGTAGGCCAGGGTGG